>NW_020869278.1:490026-495026 GCF_003789085.1 Penaeus vannamei | reverse complement strand
GGAAAGGATCTTATTTAAATAATTTATTGTTACAAGTATAGTTAATAATATCATCATACTCGCAATACAAACACTAATAATAACCATCTGTATTAATAGCATTAAGGAAAAAAAAAATCTGACTGGTTCCTTGATTAAAACAGTTTGTTAATAGTTAGACAAATATAATTTACAATTTGTTAAATCTCTCGTCACTCTCTCTCTCTCTCTCTCTCTCTCTCTCTCTCTCTCTCTCTCTCTCTCACACACACACACACACACACACACACACACACACACACACACACACACACACACACACACACACACACACACACACACACACACACACACACACACACAGAGGTTCCTCACCATGAAACCAAAGAACATCGCTGCAGCTGAGAAGAAATGCCAAATGTCGTGAGTGTCGTAAAAGTGAAGCAAGACACACTCCTGGTTAAACTGGCGGCTGTGCGCAGGAGTGAGTTCCCAAGTAGTTGTGTGGTGCACGTAGAAGAAGATGGCAGCGCTCCAACCAAACAGGCAAAGCAGCAAGTAAACCAAAGGCTGCAGCTGGAGGCGTTCACGGTGTCTCAGCTGGGAAGGAGCGTGGTTTGTTAACTGATATCAAACAATAGGGCCTTTCTCTTGCTTGTTTAAGTACTTTCAAATAGGAAAGGTTTCCGATCTTGAAAATCTGTTTTTTTCTAGCTTTTTACTATATTTCCCAACTTGAAAAAAATAATGAGTCTTTCCTCAAAATCTTTCCTCAAGTTTGATTATATTTTCAAACTTTAAACTAAAGTCTATAAATCCAAAAAAACAGAAAGCACAAAAGTAAAATTCTTAAATTCTTGCTCATAGTTTTCTAGCAACACAAAAACCATACAGTATCCTACCACAATAGTCTCACTCACCTTCATGATGATGTAAAAGGCAATGTACAAAAGCAAATTCGTCAAGAAAATGATCAAGAGGTATGAAGCAAAGTCCTTCGGTGTAGAGACCATCCCATAAATGGCCAGCCCCCAGTTGGCAGCATTACCCAAGAGCAGGAGAACCATGCGATCACAGTACATTGGCCTGCAGATTCCCCGCCAGTCGCTTAGCTCACTCATGAACCAAGTTTTCATCCGTCCAAATAGACCCAGGTCTAGAACAACAAGAGACGTACTAAAACATCTACCAAATCTTGCTAAGTCATACAACTTATTAAGTTACAGAATGAATATCAATAATATCAAGAATAGTAATATCATTCAATATACTTTTAATAAAAACGACATTTACTGCAACAACGCAAACCAACACAAACTGACAACTTACCGCACTTCCACCTCCCCATGTAGTAAATGTTGCATGACAGGAGGAGGCACGAGATCACGTGGATGAAGCCAAAGATGACCCAGAATAAAGTTGTTCCTGTCAGCACACCAATGACACCCAGGACTACAGCCAATGCTAGAGCAGCAAAGGCAGCACTCGCACTGGCGTTGATGTCTGGGTGCCGCGTCTGGTAGATCTTAAGCATGGACATCACCGAGATCACGTACATGAAGGAGGTGTCTGCATTGAGAGAGAAGGGAGTTTATTCAGACTTTATTAAGGGGGGATTTTATTTTAATTAATAATAATAATAATGATAATAATAATAATAACAACAATAAATTCATCAACACTATCATGGTGAACAATCATTATCATCATCACCATGAATTATCATCATCACCGTGAATCATCATCATCAGTGTGAATCATCATCACCATGAATCATCATCATCATCCAACCAGGATATAGATGAACAATATAATATATCTCACTTAAAACTCATTCATATCAAATGAAACCTGAAGTATCCAACCTTCTTAAAATAAACAGATGAATAAGAAACAAAAAATAGATAACTATAACATAACACAAAATATCTCAATAAATGAACAAACAGTAATCATAAAAACTGATAACAAAACACCTCCGTACTCACCAAATTGGTAATTGGAGTTGTTCGGGCAGATGTGGTAGCAACCGCTAAGCAACCCCTCCATGATTAGCGAACCCCCCATGGCGTAAAATATTCCAAAGTGCTGGGGAATTCCGTAGTACTGCAAAGAGGGAACTACATGATGTCCTGTGTTTATTTTGATGTTTGCATTATAATGAAAAAGGAAAATAGCAAAATTAATTTTTGTTTCTATTCTGATTAGGTGCCGCATGAGGGAAGAGTGGTTTTTACAATAGGTCATTTCAGTATGCTTTTTTCTGAATGTTACTTATTACTAATCCACAAAAGTAACTTCGTTACTTTCCTAAATCAGTTTTCAAAAAGAAATTGAAGCTAACCTTTTCATTGCCACTTTACACACACACACACACACACACACACACACACACACACACACACACACACACACACACACACACACACACACACACACACACACACACACACACACACACACACACACTCCCATAACATACAAACCATGAAACCCCCAACCAAAATCAGTGAAAAACAATACAAATGCATGAAATTTCCATAAACCTGATACCCACCTTATCAATTTTATAGTCCTGCAAAACTGCCTGCTTATGTCGATGGCTTCTCCGTACACAGACACCCATGAACAAAATTCCAAAGAGGATGTAGCTGATATTCGAGAAAACGTGATTGAAGTCGCTCAGTGGTCCAAGGGGATGCGCACACCAGAAGTTGTAATAACACAGGTCTTGGTTTCCTGTTACATCTAGCACCTGTTTGTGTGTGTTTTGTTGTCAGTCTCTTTTTTTTTATCTATAAACATATCTCCTAAGAATTTTCATAATAAATAGTATTAGCATTTCTCACATCTATCATTGCTCTATATCAATAAATTTCTTCAGTCAGTTGGAATAAAAAAAATATACATTTTGATTTGCATCCCTAAACCAAGCCACTTGGGTGAAAAGAAAAAAAAAAAAAAAAAATGCCTTTACAAAACAGATCAAAACATTTTGGTCAACAGTATATATAGTTCATACAAGTACATCTTTATCTATACTTTTCAATCTTTTATCCCTTTCTCAAGGACGAACACAAATGTCCAACACAATAAGACAATAAAATACCTATCATACAACTTTATCAACAAGCAAACTTTCCACAAATGATGGCAACAAAACAAGCAAAGTAAGCATAATATATCATTTCCCATAAGAATGAGAGCACAAAATATAAAATACACCACCTTCTGGTAAGTGATAACGAGCTGAATGACTGGGACGGCATAGAAGACGCCTACAGTAAGCAGGCCCCAGATGTACAATTGTGACTTCTTATTCAACACTCGCATGTCCTTTCTTGCCAGGTCACTCACATATAGGAAGGTTTTTGTTCTGAGGAACAAATTTGCGATGAATTATGAGGATACTTTCATAGATATGAAATATAAAAAATGTATATATGAATGAGAAGGAATAATGTCACAATGCAAGAGATATATTTAGCACAGTTTGATTATATCTTCATCAAAAAAATCAGAATGCATTAAGGATATTCTAATGCTGTGAAATTAATTCATTTTCAATTATGCTACTATCTACATTTTTTACAATGAACTCTGCTCACTGAACATGAAGTTGGTCTTCTACCTATTATCAACTGTAAATTAATCTCAAAACATGTATGACAAAACCAAATCCATTCCTTGAAGCAGACCTGAAAATGTCCTTGTCACTCTCTGCATCTGTCAGCATGTCAATGTCGTCCTCATCTAAAGAAGAGTCTGACACGGTACGTGGCAGGCCGTGATCCTTGGGCTCATTTCCTGGAAACAAATACAACATCACATTATAAGGGATTTGGATAGAATCAAAAGTACAAAACAAAATTCTGATATTTTTATCATCTGGGTGATAAAGAGTTTTAACCTCCAAATACTGGCTGTTGTGCAATCCAGTGGCCAGGGCAAGTTACTCACACACACATACCCACAAACACGCACACATGCGCACATGCACACACACACACACACGCAAACCGTTCACACACGCGCACATGCACACACACTCACTCACTCACTCACACACAAACACAAACACATGCAGGCACACACGTACGCCCAGTAAAAACCATCAAAATATTAACATGAAGATCATTGCTAATTGAACCACATCACCCTAAACTCACTTCCTTGAGAATCTATGGCACCGTACGAAGGTCCTGAGGTGTTGAGGTCCTCCGGCGTGATAATCGAGTCATCAAGAAGGCTACGTTCACGAGGTTGCTTTCTCTTGGCTCTAAAATGATGAAAGGGGACTGGGTTCATAACAGAGGCTCCATCTTAAGGAATATTGTATTCCTGAGTGAAACTAGAAAATTGCATGACATTACAAAATCTACAGACATTTTATCCTTTAAAAGTTACCTGATATATGACACGCATGCCAGAATGACAGTGACAATGTAGAAAAAGGCACAGAAGCCCAGGCCAGCAAAGATAGCAGCCAAGTACTCCAGTTTTGTGATTTTCTCCTCGATGCTGATTGTGACGGTCTTCCTCCTCGTGCGGAAAATGTGCTGGAATGACCCTGAACATGGCTCATCATTGGAGAGCATCACCACGATCACATAGAGGCCCTTGGGGTAATTCTCTTTCTGTGGGAGGGGAAGGGGACCCATCAGGAAATATTACACACATAGCTATGGTTCTTAACATTTCAATTTCATTACTGTATCTTCTCCCTTTTCTTAGTCCTATTCTAATGTATCTTCTCCAAAAAAGGTCAGACTAACAGATTGGAGACTTCAACCTCTGTCTGTCTGTCTGTCTGTCTCTCTCTTACAGCTATGACCAAGAAAAGAGAAAAGATACATTCAAAAAATCAAAATATCAAAAACCACAGGTATGATAAAATACAGAGATTATAATGCAACCACTACACCCATCGCAAGGAAAACTCAGACCATTCAGGTATTCTCCGTACTGCAAGTGCTTACCCGAACTGTGATACCAGCTTGGTATGTCATTGTCTGGTAGAA
>NW_020869278.1:470026-477526 GCF_003789085.1 Penaeus vannamei | reverse complement strand
AATGAATCTCTAGTTATCCAGTTACCACTGACTGCATAACAAAACACGTGAAATTTCTTCACATTTTCGTATAGACCGAGATTCTGAGATTACGGCCAAACTTGCAAGGAAAAGGTGTGTACCCCGAGAGAGCGTACGTGCGTGCGTACATGTGCGTTCGGACTTGGGAATGTGTGGTATTTTTCGTTTTTCTCTCATTATTTCAATATCTTTTCAATGGGACTGGGTGTTTTAGCAAAGATCATGACTTCGTTGTCGGAATAATCATTAAATCAGCATTAGTTTCCCCGCGCGAGTGCTAAAGGAAGAATAATATGAGTCAACGAGTATGTATGACGATGTTATAAATGAAGTAACAGTCGTGCATATTTTCCTCCAGTGAATCATTTTTTTTGTTGTTAACGTACCTTGCTTCGCATGTTGAAGTTTTTGTGTTTATCTTTTCTGAATGCGCATTTTAAGATTATGAATACATATATTGTTTTTCTTTTAAGAGCCGTCATTTTATGCGATTCGATAACAAGAGCGTAAAAGACGGGTAAAATGAAAAGAAATACTGAGCACACAGATAGATTAAGAACGCGCGTGTGCTCTCCATTTTGAAAATATTAGTGTGAAATCCTGTCCGCCACGCGACTTTTTACCTATTTCGTACAAGGAAAATACAGTATACACCTAACGAAACATTTATGTAAACAAAAACTACTTTCTTAATGCCCTTCATACGTGTGCCTTCAAACCAACGGAAGAAGACCGAATTAGATTTGTATCCACAAAAAGCATCGAACCACACGGAAACCTGATAACAAATAGAGGAAGTTTCAGTGCTGTTGTTTTCCATCCGGGTGATATTTTGTCTCCCTTTCCTTTTTCGGAAAAAAGTCCTCTCAGTTAGACTTCAAATCACACACTTGGTCTACTGGTAACGACCGCGATGCACAGTAGGAGCACCGGGACACAGAGGCGCACGCAGAAGATACTGAGCCACAAAGCACTAATAAGTTCTTTTGTCACCTTCCCCTCCCCCACCTTATCTCCCCCCGCCTTATCTCACGCCAGAGAAGTGGATATGTGTCGCGTCTTTATCTCGGTCATGTGAGTCTTGGGTCTCGCTCCCTCGCTTGTGACAGGTGTGAGAAGAATTGAACATGTGATTTTTTTTATTTTTTGCGGCTAATTAGAATAAGATGTTTTATGGAGACTGTGAATGAAAATAGTAATAAACAGTGGTATTATTTATGGGAATGATGATGTACTTAACGATAGTGGTAGCAACTGTATAAAATGATCCTCGACTATGGCAATCTGTGATAAGATATTCTGATTGATTTGATCACATGTTCGGAAGAATTTTGATAGTGCTATTTGATTACATTACAAAGATGCCGACAAATAACGACCATACAATGCTAATAATAATAATAATAATCGCAATGATAATCAGTAATTATTTTTCCCTTCCTGTTACAAACAACGAAACCCAACAGGCACATTACAGTATGTAACCGGTGCAACATCTCAACAGAATTTATGCGAATGATAAGGTGCCTCAAGCAGTGCATTCGTCCGGCTGTCACTGATATCTTGTTGCTGGGCTTGCTCCGGAGTTGACGGGGTTCTTGAGTGTGCAATTCGCCGCCCAGATTGAGAGGGTCAGGGTAGAATGTGGTGTGATAGGGAGAAACGGGGCCTTGATCACTTTATGGCATTTCGGCGTTTGTTGTTCTCGCTGGTATAGCTTGTCAACGTCGCTATTATCTTTTTTTCTTTTTTCTATTGTTGGCTTTTATCAGTTATACAATAGTGTCGTTTGATTTTGATCGTTCATCTGTTTGGCGTCTCATTTTGAGAAAATGAAGTAAAGAAGTCATGTCAGATTTTGATTTTTTTTTTTTTTTTTTTTTGGGGGGGGGGGGCTTTTTCATTCTCTCTCTCTCTCTCTCTCTCTCTCTCTCTCTCTCTCTCTCTCTCTCTCTCTCTCTCTCTCTCTCTCTCTCTCTCTCTCTCTCTCTCTCTCTCTCTCTCTCTCTCTTCTCTCTCTCCCTCTCTTCCTCTCTCTCCCTCCCCTCCTCCCCCTAATTCTCTATCGTCTCCCTCTCTCTCTCTCTCTCTCTCTCCTCTCCCTATTTCGCTAACGTCTCTCCCCTTTCCCCTTATCTCCCTCCTTCATCCATTCATCCCTGCTTCTCCCCCCGCCCTCCCCACCCTTTGCTCGTATCCTATTCTCTTGAGAAATCTATTAAAGCTCCTAGTGCACACGTCCTCTCCCGCCGGCGGATGTGGGTCTACTGAATGACGAAACTTTGGCGCTTCTATTTTAAACTCATGTTATCGTAAGTGATACGGTCATTGGGTATTACTGCTATTGATGTCTTCATTTAATCAGTACTGCTGTTGATGTTGGATATTGTATAGCATCTTCTTTTTTTTAGTTATTGCCATTATCAGTTTTGTTATTGTTTACGGTTATTATTGTTAGTTATTCATGGTTTTTATTTTTGTGTTATTGACTTAGAGTGTTTATATTATTCAAGCAAAAATAGCGTAAATACAGAGTCATATACGATACGTAGAGATCCCCTTTATAAACCCTCTCTTGAGGTTTAATCGAGGTTTTATCGAGGTTTCAAGCGATTGCCGCCAAAAATAACCGTCTCAAGCGATCGCCGAGGCCTTCGTCCCATCGGCGCTCCAACAAAGGTCAGCAACCTTGACAGCGTTAACTCCTCGCAATATAAAGTTTGTGTTGCTCCTTTTATAGAGCACTGAAGGCTCTATCTTGCCTGTATATTCATGAGGTTCGTTGGTCTTCTCGGGAGCGCCAGGTCCAGTGGTGCTATGCTAATTATATCAAATGCCATGGCTATTTAGTTTCAATCGATGTTGAGAATAATTTTGTTGTCTACGCGGACTCGCTTCCGAATAAATGCTGTTATTTTATTATCATTAGAATTGTTGTTATGATGTTCCTGTTATTGTTATTTCATAAAGGATATTATTTTCTTTTTCGTAATTTTTATTATGGGTTTTATTGGCACTATTATTGTTTTTGTTATTTTTATTATTGTCATTATTATTATTGTTATTATTGTAAGTAGTAGTAATGGGATTGTTGTTGTTATTATTATTATTATTATTATTATTATTATTATTATTATATATTATTATTTCTATTATTATAGCTATAACTGCTGCTGCTGTGCTATTATTAGCAGTAGTAGCAGTACTATTGCACTAGTTATTTTTATTACATTTAATGTTATTTCAGTTATCGTTACTGTTTTATTGTCATTATTGATGTGTTTGTTATTATTATTTTATCACTATTATTGTTATTATTATGATGATGATCATCATCCTTGTATCATTATTATTATATTACTGCTGCTACTATCATTTAAGTCTTTATTCTCTCTCTCTCTCTCTCTCTCTCTCTCTCTCTCTCTCTCTCTCTCTCTCTCTCTCTCTCTCTCTCTCTCTCTCTCTCTCTCTCTCTCTCTCCTTTTTCACATTTTTCCCTCCTCCTACAACTCATTAACTTCCCTCTTTTCCTTCTCTCCTTCCCATTTTCGTCTCCTCCTCCCTTTATCTCGCCTTTCCCCCCTCCTCCCTCCTTCACTCCTCTCCCTCCCGCTTTCCCTCCCTCCTCCATATATCTCTCCTTCCTTCTTTTCTCCCTTTATCCCTGCTCCTTTTTTCTCTCTCTCCCTTTATCTGCCCCTTCCTTCCTTCTCTCCCTTTATCTCTGCTCCTTTTATCTATCTCCCTTTATCTGCTCCTTCCTTCCTTCCTTTCTTCCTTTCCCACATATTAAATTCTTGCTTCGACGAGAAATAAATAATAAATAAATATATAATGATAATATAGAACGCGAGGAAAGTGATAAGAAAAACGTATGTAATAGGTATATGCAATAACAATTGGTTCGATTTAAAAAAGAAATAATAGAAAGAAAGAAAGAAAAAGATATTTATAGATAAATAAAAACTCGGAGATACCAATAAAATGATGAAAAAAAAAAAAAAAACGGAAAATTCCCCCAATTAAAGAAAATGAAAATATCCACATTTTTTTCGTCAGCTTTGAATGCCACCACGTTTCGGATGCGCCAGTTGCTGAAGACCTTCTCAGGTGGAAATGTTCGGGATTTTCTTTTTTCGTTTTTCATTTCAAAAATGATGTTTTGTTTTCTCTCTCTATCTTTCTTTCTTTCTTTCTCTTCCGTCTTCTTCTCTCTTTTCTCTTTATTTCCGTCTTAATCTCTCTCTCTCTTTTTCTTTTCGTCTTCTCTCTCTCTCTCTGTCTCTCTTTCTCTTTCCGTATTTATATCTCTCTTTCTCTTTCTCTTTCCGTCTTTCTGTCTTCTCTCCCCCGTTTCGTCGTCGTCTCTCTCTCTTTCTCTTTTCTCTTTCTCTTTTTCTCTTTTCGTCTCTCTATCTCTCTTTCCTCTTCCTTGTCCGTCGTCTCTCTCTTCACCCACTCTCTACCCCCCTCTCTTTATCTATCTATCTCTTGCTCTCTTTCGCTTTCTCTTTCTCACATTCCCTCTCGTCCTCCCCCCTCCCTCCCCTCTTCTCTCATTCTCTCTCCCTCCCCCCCCACTCTCTCTCTCTCTCTCTTTCTCTCTCTCCTCTCCCCCCTCCCTCTCTCTCCCCCCTCCCCCTGTCTCTCTCTCTCCTCCCCCCGCCCCCTCTCTCTCTCTCTCTCTCTCTCTCTCTCTCTCTCTCTCTCTCTCTCTCTCTCTCTCTCTCTCTCTCTCTCTCTCTCATCTCTCTCTCTCTCGTCCGACCCAAGAATGCCGCTCCAGGATCGGTTTTTTTTTTTTTTCCGGGTCGAGCTGCAGGGTTTTGCCACCGCCAAATCGGAGGGTCTGATCAGTTTTCTCGCTCGTGAAGTTGGGCGTTCTTACCATTTGGGGTCGTGATGGAAAAAAAGGAAGTTTGTTGCCTCCTTTGATTGATTCGTATGTCGGATTTTATTTCCTTGATTTGTGTGAAATGGATAGGGTCAAGGAGGTGAGAGTTGATGCATGCGTGTGTGTTGTTATGTATGTGTGTGTGTGTGTTGTGTGTGTGTGTGTGTGTGTGTGTGTGCGTATGCATACATAGTTAATTACGTGTGCAGATTTATGTGTGTGTATATATATATATATAATATTATATATATTATATATATTATATATTTGGTGTGTGTGTGTGTGTGTGTGTGTGTGTGTGTGTGTGTATCATATTCCGTATCCGTGTGGTATTGCATATTCGTGTGAGGTGTGTGTATGTGTGTGCATCATATAAAAGACTTTATAGTCCGAAGTGAGAGTTGCATCAGAAAAACAGTAGAGATACAAAGTGGCTGGCTATATTTTCCTTCTCCGCCTCCCCCCCCCCCCCCACTTTTTTTTTAGCCATGGCGATTTAACACATGTCAGGTTTATATTTAGTTTCTATTCGCTGCCATATGTTGTTGTTTTTCCACCTTTCTTTCTCTTTGCTTTCGTTTCGTCGTGGTGTGTTAAATATGATACGTTATGAGACGTTTTGATAATAAATCTCTATTTATCTGTCTCTCTCTTTCTCTGTCTGACTATCTTACTTCTCATCTCTCTCATCTTCTCCTTCTCTCTGCTCTCTCTCTCTCTTTCTCTACCGTCTCTCTCATCTCTCAATCCTCATCTCTCTCTCTCTCTCTCTCTCTCTCTCCTCCTCTCTCTCTCCTCTCTCACTCCTCTCTGCTCGATCTCTCCCTCTTCTCTCTCTCTCTCTCTCTCTCAATCTATGGTTTAGGATAGGTATGTAAAAACAGACATGGGCACACACATGGAAAGAGGAAGGAGTGTAATAGAGTGAGAGAGAGAGAGACCGAGCGAGAAAGAGCGAGAGATCATGCGAGAAAGAGAAAGAGCGAGATAGAGATAGCGAGCGAGATAGAGAGAGAACGAGCGAGAAAGGGAGAAACCGAGCGAGAAGAGAGGAAAACCGAGCAGAGAGACAGAGAGAGAGATAGAGATAAACAGAGAGAAAAGCGAGCGAGTGAAGAGAGAGAAAGAGAGACCGAGCGAGCGAGAAAGAGAGAGAGAGAGAACGAGCGAGAAAGAACGAGAAACAGCGAGAAAGAGAGAGAGAGAGAGAGAGCGAGCGAGCGAAATCGGTTCCCACTAACAAACAGGTCAAAGCCCCACGGCCCGAGGTGTCAAACCAACCCTAAAGATATAAAACTGCTCTGCTAAGAATTTCCCAGAGTATGAAAAAAAAAAACACTAGACCGTAAATTTCATGAACCGGAAAAAAACGCAAAACTCATTACAGTTTATAACTACTTCAAAATATACGGGTAAATACACAGGATAAAGTGTAGAAACCGAATTTAAAAAAAAATAGAGGAAAGGTACGGATAAACACACAGGGAAAAGTATAGAAACCGATTATTTGAAAAAAAGACAAAGGGAATGAATCATAATGATATTAGAGGAAAAGATACGATGTGTGAACGTATCATGAAAACAAAATGGCGGTTTGAGAATGCAACACCCGGAGAAAGTGTAGAGTCATAACCACAAAAAATAGTAATACAAAGAGTTGAACGAAGAAAGAAGAAAAAAAAAATATATATATATATATATATACACGACGTTCGTTTTCTTACTTTTTCCGGTGATAAGATTTCAACGAACAAGATTTTTACGACTTTTCACAGTTTATCGATACGGATTAACGTTTTTTATTTTTCTTTTTATTGTTAGTCTGTGTGTGCGTATGTGATTATGTTTTAGATTATGTGTGTGTGTGTGTGTGTGTGCGCCGGGGTGTGGTTGTGCGTTTGTGTTTGGAGGATGTGTCCATGTACGTATATTTTTTTTTTCTTTGTGTTTATATCTCTTTGTGTTAGGGTTTCCTTTTGTGTATGTATTTCTTTATATGTGTGTCTGCGCGTGCCTGTGTGTGTGTGTGTGTGTGTTTATTTGTGTCTGTGTGTGTTCCTTGTCGAACAGACACAAACTAATTTCAGTACATTATTTCAGGGTACTTACAGTGACTACTTGAATTCGATGTTATGACGCCTTCATTATCGTTAATCTGACCTCTTATTGGCTCTGGCCTTATCTCGATTTACGTCATATTATTTACATCTTAACCTGAATCAGCAATACGAACACATGATCCGAACACCAAGACAAAGCAAGGTGTTGCCGAGATACATTTTCCGTTACTTTTGGCGGGAAAGACTAATTATTTTTTATATCCTTTCTTGGAATTGTTTTAATCAGTTTTTTTTATACGAACAAGTGTTTTTTTCGGTCTGGATATGTGCGGTTAAGATATTTCTCAGTTTCAGTGTTTCGGTTGTATTCTCTGTGACTGTTTTTCTATCTGTTAAGTCGCTGTTCATCTGCAGGTGTGCATGTCTTTATGTATGTATGTGTGTGTATATGTGTATATGTATATATATATATATATATATATATATATATATATATATATATATATATATATATATATATCGCGC
>NW_020869278.1:455026-457526 GCF_003789085.1 Penaeus vannamei | reverse complement strand
ATTACTACTAAAACTACTACTGCTAAACTTTACTACTATACTACTGCTACTACTTACTACTAAAACTGCTTGCTACTACTACTACCACCACCGCCACCACCATTTCAAATCGGAATATCATAGGACTAAGAAATGAGTCACTCTTCTCTCTTCTTGTGTTTTGTTTATTTATTTATTCATCAGCATATTTATACATTGCACCTGTTTGCTTGGCATTACTCATACTGTGTTCTTGTGGTCTGCTTGCACGCGACGGATTGTGTTTTATATCTCGTCTTGGCCCTGTTTCTTCTGTTATCGATCGTTTGTGTGTGTCTCTGCTACTTCTGCTACTGATACTACTACTACTACTAGTTCTTCTACTACCACTATTACTACTACTTCTACTGATACTTCTACTTCTGTACTGACTACTTGACTACTACTACTACTTCTACTACTTCTACTACTACTACTACTACTGCTTACCACTGCTACTACTACTACTACTACTACTACTACTACTCTACTGCTACTACTGCTACTTCTACTACTACTGCTACTACTTACTACTACTACTACTACTACTTACTACTACTACTGCTACTACTACTACTACTACTACTACTACTACTACTTCTACTACTACTACTACTACTACTACTTCTACTACTACTACTACTACTCTACTGCTACTACTACTGTCTACTACTACTACTGCTACTCTACTGCTACTACTGTTGCTACTACTACTGCTGCTACTGCTACTTCTTACTACTACTGCTACTACTACTACTACTACTACTACTACTACTACTACTACTACTGCTGTTCTACTCCTACTACTGCTACTTCTACTACTACTCTACTCCTGTGTTGTGTAGTCTTTATTATAATTATTTTGTATATGATTATATGTCTGGTGAAAGAGGCTGAGAATTTATACTTTAGATCTGTCAAATAGTTTTGTGCGTGTGTTTGTGCACCCTGTTGTGTATAATTACGTTTGTGCTCAGATGTTTTTTTATATAACGAATTTCTGTGTGGATCTGTTGTGTATATAGCCTGTGGTGTGTGATACGTTTGGGATCACTTGTTGGGTATAGAACCAGTGTGTCTGTGTGTACGTATTATGTATAATCACGTTTCTTTGTATACGTATTATGTGCATAATCACGTTTCTGTGTGCACGTGTTATGTGCACTATCACGTTTCTGTGCATGTGCATATCACGTTTCTGTGTGTACGTAGTATGTGCATAATCACGTTTCTGTGTGTACGTAGTATGTGCATAATCACCTTTCTGTGTGTACGTCTTATCTATAATCACGCTTCTGTGTATACACATTATGGGCACAGTCACGTTTCTGTGTGTACGTATTATGTGCATAATCACCTCTCTGTGTGTACTTGTTATGTGTATAATCACGTTTCTGTGCACTTATTGTGTGTATAATCATGTTTCTGGTTACACATACTGTTGTGTTGTGTTTATACGTCAGTTACTAAGCATATCATCTGCTCACACCTGTTCACGTGCAGTTCATGGTCTATATATATATTAACACGTTTTCGAGTGAAGTGAACACCTGTATAATTTTTTTCCCCATTGTTTTATAAATACTGTTTGGTATTATCCACGAACCTATGTGTTGTCTTGAATATTAAAAGAAATGTTTTATATTTTGTTTTAACATTTGTTTAATTTCTTCTTTTTTTTCAAATTCCCAAATTTAATCTTGTATTTAGATCTATATATCTGATTTTGTCGCCGATATCCAGGTCACGTGCTCTTCCCTGTGCATTCCATTAAACACCTACCGCGTTTGCTGCTGAAGTCTCACGCTTTTTTTTTAACGTTTATATGTTTACATTCTAGCACGCACGTCCGACGAACAAAGTATGCGCACACGTACATACACACAGACCACGCCAGCGCACATACTTGCGTTCGTAATTATACAAATACGTATATACACACATCATGCACACGAACGACACGCATGCATCCTAGTACGTACGTAAAATGCATGCAGGTTGTTGATTACGCAAACACGCAGCACACACACACACACGCAAACACACACAATGCAAAACACACACACACACGCACGCAAACACACACGCATGCACACACACACACACGCAAACACACGCATGCAAACACACACGCACAAACACACACACACACACGCACGCAAAACACACACAACACAAACACACACACACAACGCACCAAAACACACACGCGCAACAACACACAAACACGCAAACACACACACACACACACGCAAACACCACACGCACCACGCACGCAAACACAACACACACACACGCACGCAACACACACACACACCACACGCAAACACACAACACACGCAAACACACACACACACAACACAACGCACGCAAACACACACACACGCACGCAAACACACACACACACACATGCAAACACACACACGCACGCAAACACGCACGCACGCAAACCTCCTCCTCACCCTTATTTAACTAGACTTTC
>NW_020869278.1:434034-439926 GCF_003789085.1 Penaeus vannamei | reverse complement strand
ATATATATATATATATATATATATATATATATATATATATATATTATATATATATACATACATATGTATTATTGTATATAATATTGTATATGTATATATTATAACATATATATTATTATTATTATTATATATAATATTATATATATATATATATATATATAATATATTTTATTTATATATATGTTATATATATAAATTATATATATATAATAATATATATATATATATATATATATATATATAATATATATATATTTACATATATATATATATATATATATATATATATATATATATATATAATATATAATATATACATATAATTTAATATACATATAATATATATGTATATATATACTTATATATGTATATATAACGTATATTACATATATATGTGTGTGTATATGTATATATGTATATATGAATGTATATACATATACGTTTATGTATATTTATATGTATATAAAGTTAATGGATAAGAGTTTTGAACACATTCTTAGATATACATTTCCTTCTTACAGAAATGGCCATATATGGCTATTGTCCCCGTTGGGAAGACTTCTACCTGGTGGTTTGTGATGTGTGTGGACGTGCGGTGAAACCACAAGCCCTTAAACAGCACATAGGTATGTTTTCCATTTCTTATTTTTCTGCATTTCGTTCCACATTTTTGGTGCTGCGTTTCTGCTGAAATCCTTTCAGTTGCATAATTTTGTATATAGTATGTTTGAATGTATTGCCTCTCTCTTTGTTATTATTATTATCATCATCATCATCATCATCATCATTATTATTATTATTATTGTCATTATTATTATTAACTCTTTGGTCTTTGGTAGGGATACTCGTCATACTATTATTATCACTGTCCAACAAGATTATAGTGCTTCAGTTTGTGGACTAAGCACTGTGATGGCTGGATGCTTTTGCAGGAATTTAGGCTGAAAAATAGTACTTATGCCTAATGTCATATATGTTTGTATCTGTCACATCCAGGGCTTTATCTGTGTATAAACAGATTTACTAGTTCTCCAGTGTCGCATGCCCTGCCATGTTTATATATGGCCCCGGAATCAAGGCCTTTCGCTTTTTAGCCAATTCAGAAGCATTGGGGATATATCCTGTTTTTATGTTTTTTAAGTAGTGTAAAAATGATAGATAATTAGGTAAAGTAATGTATTTTTCTCAAATTGTTTTATATATGTGTATTTTTTCTCAAATTATTTTATATATATGTGTGTGTATTTATAAATACTTAAGGGATTTTATCTAGAATGATATCTATTCAAAATGTGCCTTCTATAGTGTTGATTTATTTTCAGAATTGCGACATGGGGGGTTGTCCAACCCTGTTAAATCTTCTGGAGGAACCAAATCATCAGCGTCATCGGGCAGCAAACCATCCAAAACCAGAAATCGAGCACATACCATTAATCCTGTAGTAAAGCTGGAGGGAAGAATCGACAGTAGTGAGTCCTTGGTGGGGGACCGTACATCACAAGTGGCCGGAGAGACTGGCATCAACAGCAGCAGCAACAGCAGCTGCAGCAGCAGTATAAACAGTGGCAGGACAGGGGTGTTGCCCGACTCCCCTGTGTGCGATTTACTGTCATCCCCAAGCGGCCTGGCGTTGTCTCAGCTAAAGACAGAGGTCAAGACAGAAGAAAGTCTGGATAGTGGGCCCACCTTGGTACCGCCTCCACAGCCCCTCCCAACGTCCCTGCCCCCACCAGCACCTCCGGAGCCACAGCATCCAATGCCACACCCCATTTCACACGCTGGCCCTCCGCCCAGTGTGGGGCCCCCCAGCATAGGACCACCCAGTGTGGGACCCCCAAGTGTGGGTCCTCCTTCTGTTGGGCCTCCCAGTGTGGGTCCCCCCAGTGTGGGTCCACCAAGTGTTTCCTGCCCCAGTGCTACGCACCCGAGCCTCACCACGTACAGTGTGCCCCCAGTGACCATGTCGGGCACAGCCCTGGCAGGGGTGCACATAGCCAGCCAGAGTGTGTCAAGTGTTGAAGAAGAAGTCAACAAGATCTCCGCCATGCTCCAGGCTGAGGCAGAGGCATTAACGGCCTCACAGAACCTCATCGCCAGCTCCAACATGGACATGGGCACAGGCATTGTAGGGACTCACGACATTGTAGAGGCGCAGGGCTTGGCAGGTGGTAGTGTGACCAGCAATGGCAGCTCTCTGAGTGCAGGGCCTGGTGGGATGATCTCCAACTCGCAGGCCATGGGCTCGGTGCCGGTGCCAATGAGCCATATGTCCATGGCCACCCTGAACCAGATTCAGGCCGACCTGCTGGCCACTGTCAGTGAGTCGGACCTCAATGCCGTGCTCAACGCCACTCCTGATTCCTCAGACCTGGCTCAGACTGTTCTTCCCAATAATTCTCAGTGCTACTTAAATGAAAGCGGTAATATTACCTATTTGGACCAACAGACTGTAAATACGGACAATTATGTTGAACCTCCACATTTAAGTAATCAGAATGTGTTACCACAACAGTACAATAATGAACAGTTATCAATGCCCGTTCTAGAGCAAATCACAAAAGAAGTTTTGTTGGAAGCCGATCCCTCGACTCACAACTTTCAGGGTGTGTCGAGTGGAGTGCAGGGACAGTACACCAACACTACTCAGTCTGATCTTATTGAAGTACCTGTAGACTCATTTAGTTTTGATGAGATTGAGAAAATATCGTCACAGTGTGATGAGCTAACGAAAGCAGTGAATTCTATAAGTCAGTTGTGTCAGCAGGGGGGCAACAGTGGGCTGGAGTCACAGCTGGCGGGGTTACTGCAGCAGCCAAGCTCCACCCTGCCCCGTCCCCCTCCCCCGGCGCGACGGGCATCCCGGTAGGTAACTCCATCAGTGCTGCGCCCACTCTTGGGACGACGGCGACCAGCCAGGGCATCACAGTGGTCATTGGGGCTGGTGCGCAACCGTCTGTTACGACAGTGACGACGCAACCCTCTCTCTCTATGCCTACCCTGGCTGCCACCCTAAAGAAACCTGTGGTGTCAACAGCAGGGGGACAGCACCTGGTATCCCCAGGGCCTGCCACCTCCACACACACCCCGTCCCACACACCCACTCATACACCTTCTCATACTCCCACACACACACCCACACAGCACACTACAACCAGCAGCAACACGACCCTCACGCCGGTGCCCCCCACGCCCTCGCCCAAAAAATCCAACAAAAAGAAGAAGCCAGGCGAGAGGAAGCTACTACCACTCAAGGACCGCGAGTACGACCCAGAGGTACACTGCGGGGTGGTGGTAGCTGAGACAGGCAAGCCCTGCACGCGCTCTCTTACCTGCAAGACGCACTCGCTATCGCTGCGCCGTGCTGTGCCTGGGAGGTCCAAAAAGTTTGATGACCTGCTCCTGGAGCACCGAGCAGCCAAAGAGGCACAGACACGGGCTGCCAAACCGCCCGACGCAGCAGCAGGCCAGATTCAGGTAAGTGCGGCTGCGTGCGCCACTTCCCGAGAGTGCCCATCCTGCTTGGTGTGCTCTTGTTTGATGCCGTAATCAGTCACCTGGTGCATCTCACCTGCCAGCCAGTGTTGTGGCCTCTCCAACCTCCTCTGCTAATACAGTATGCATTGGTCGTGCTTGGATGACAATGCTCGCTGCGGGCCAGTCTCTGAGCACAGCATTTAAAGTTCAATTTTTTTTTTCCCCCTTTTTTTTTTTCTCTTTTTTTTCTTTAAGATTCTCAGCCTTGGCTCATTCTCTTTTTCTCATCTTCTATATGTATATTTTTACAATTGTACCTTTTTAGGTAGTTTCCGCTGCTAGTCACAGAGAGGAAGTACCTTTGCATACATACTTCAGTGATTGTGCATACATATTTGAAATATTAATACTTATTACTTTTTTTCTAAAATTATTTTCCCATTACATGATCGCACTCTCTAAGCTCCCTTAGAGAGTGCGGCAAGTTGTGGTGTGTGTTGTGTTGGTTGGCATGTGACTGTGTGTTGCAGGGCACCCCTCCCCGCGGGCCGGCCATGGCCACCACCAGCAGCGGAGGAATGGTGGTGGGGGGAGCTGCGGCTACCTCCCCACTCCTGGTAAAAACCCTGGGGGGCTCCGCACCCACCCTAGTGGCAGCGGGCGACCCCTCTCCCAACCCCACCCTACACCATCCCATGGATCCTCCCAGCACCCCGTCGCACATCCATGCCACGCCCCCCTCTCCTGCATACTGGCCGCCCACTCCCAGGATTGCTCCGGCTCTCGTACCTGCCGATAATTTTTATGTCCGTGAGCCTCCCAAACCTCTCGCTGTAAGTTACTGGAGTGATTTTTTTGTACAATTGATTATTGTTATCATTGCTAAGCAGCAGTAGTACTATAAACAGGAAATGGAAGGATCATGATTTTCAATTTTTAATTGGTTTAGGTTAAATTTGATGTTTTCTCTTTCTTCCAGTTTTACAATTATACCAGTATATTCTTCTGTTGTTAGATTTTCTGATATTCTATTTGGGTAAATTCAGGTTTAGACTTCCAATGATAAGAAAAAAAAGTTTGTTATGAAATGATAAAATACCTAATTCATGGTTGCTCTCTTCCAGACGTGTTCATATAACTGCAGAAGATTGGGTGGCCACCTGGCAACAGACCACCGTGCTGACCTGTTGCGCAGTGCATTCCGAAATGCCCTGAAAAAGCCGCACCCAGCCTCTGTTCTCAGTGACTCTAGTATTAGCAATACTTTAAACATTGGTGGTACACAAGAGAGATTTGTCAACGTGAAGCCGCTGCTAGCCAAGAAGCTGCAGTTGACGGTGCCGTCAGGCTCAGCCAGTAAGGATGGCATCAGTGTAAGCACGGGATACAATGGCCACATCCATGTTGGCAACAGTATGGGCATCGTGAACAGCAGTGCGCTGGCGGCCACGCTTAAGCGGCCCACACAGCCAGACGCCCTAAAAAATAATGCTACACCTATCACGAGTGCCAAAAATAAAAATAAAAAGGTAAAGACAAACGATGGTGCTATCAATATTGTGGGGAACGTGCTGCAACTGGACACTGGTGGGAGCAAGAACCACATTCCTGTTGTTGTCAGCTTGCAAAATGGCTTGTCCAACACTCAAACTATAACCTTAAGTAATGTGGCCATCGCAGGGGTCAGAAACTCGACCACGCAACCTATCCGTATCAACCCCTCCACAACCACCACGCTGGTGAGAGACGCACAGGTGACGGACGCACGGCCGGGCAGCAGTGATAGCACCAACATTGTCTTAGGGTCCAGCTTGCCCAGTGGTATTGTGATATCGGACGCATTAGCAAAGTCGTTCAAAAGTGACGGTGCGGGCAGCATTCGGTTAGAACTTCACAGCAATACCTTTGGCGATGCCTCCAGATTGGTCACAAATACTGCCAAAGGTAAGATAAAAAGTTTGCAGTTCTTTTCTCTTTATTATTATTAACATTGTTGTTGTTATTGTTGTTGTTGTTATTATTATTATTATTATTGTTATTGTTGTTGTTGTTGTTGTTGTTTTTCTACCCATAAGATTAGGAAAAGTAAAAATAAAGCATTCAATGTTCCTTTAGCCCCACCCATCCCTGGTTTGTAAGATCATCCTTAACCTATTGGATCCGGTTGCTTCATTGCCATCATGTGGCTCAAAATGCAGCTGACATGAGCGGCCACTCTGATGGTTGTGCAGATTGTAGCTGGGTGCCCACGAATACTCGTATGCAGGGACAAGACTCCCTGCTTCCCATTTGCAATGTTATTTTCTCTCTCTGCAAAAGCATTTGTAACTTTTTTGGCATTTTCCAGTGACTATATTTATTTGGTTGGCTTTATTGAGATGGTAAAAGACTGTTTTCCATGTACACTCTCCTTATCAT
>NW_020869278.1:399639-407139 GCF_003789085.1 Penaeus vannamei | reverse complement strand
ATATTGACATTATCAAAGATGCATTATATCATAATCATATACTGCAAAAGATGGATCAATATAGATAATTTGATACAAAAATAAAACACGATCATATCTAAAAAAAAAAAGAAAAAAAAAAGGGGGGGGGGTCAATAGATTTTCACGATAAAGAAGTCATATTGAATATAGATAGAAATACAGATATGAAGAAGTTAAAGGAAAAAAATATTGAAATGAAAGGCTCAACACTGAAAATGAGACCAAATAAAAAGGAAAACAAGATTTTTTTAAATAAGAAAAGTTGTAAAATAAAGCTCATAGCACATGGACAAATAGGACACAAATATAACATTAAATTCTAAACAAATTAAATGAAAAAACTGCAAAGAAAAAATTATAAGAAAACAAGAATAAACAAAAAAATTAAGAAAAAAAAAACAGCAATCTCCTTTTCCCAACCCCCCCCCCCCCACACCACACACCACCACCCATCCCACCTCCGGTTTTAGCGATTTGAATTACCCCCCCCCCGCCCCGCCCTAGCCGTGTCATCTACGGGTCAGAGGGAGGGTCGGGTCGGGAGGGGGGGGGCACGAGGGTCGGCCGCTGCGTGTCAGAGACGTGGTACAAACGCGTCGGAAACGTGTTGTAACTTGTTAGCGTGTCAGTTCCTCCGAGCCTCTGTTATTCGGTCGTCATACTGCGTCTTTGGTTGTTGTTGTTTTGTGTTGTTGTTTTCTGCAGGGAGAGGTCGGGGGGGGGTGTAAAGGTGTTTGTGCTTGTTGTGCCAGATTGAAAGGGATTTGTGTGTGTGGTGTGTGTGTGTCTTATTGCGTGTTTTGTTTCGATTCTCTTCTTTTTCTTTCTTATTTTCTCTCTCTCTCTCTCTCTCTCTCTCTCTCTCTCTCTGCTCTCTCTCTCTCTCTCTCTCTCTCTTCTCTTCTCTCTCTCTCTCTCTCCTCTCTCTCTCTCTCTCTCTCTCTCTCTCTCTCTCTCTCTCTCTCTCTCTTCTCTCTCCTTCTCTCTCTCTCTCTCTCTCTCTTCTCTCTCTCTCTCTCTCTCTCTCTCTCTCTCTCTCTCTCTCTCTCTCTCTCTTCTCTCTCTCTCTCTCTCTCTCTCTCTCTCTCTCTCTCTCTCTCTCTCTCTCTCTCTCTCTCTCTCTCTCTCTCTCTCTCTCTCTCCTCTCTCTTCTCTCTCTCGGTCTCACCTTCCCCCCTTTCCTTTTCTTTCTCTCCTTCTCTTTCTTTCACTTTTTTCTCTCTCTCTGTTTCTCCCTTTTCCTCTCTTTCTCTTTCACCATCTCCTTATTATCCTCCTTTTTTCCTTATCTTTCGCTTTTCTCCCTATGTATATTACATACATACGTACATATCACTATTTTTTTTTCTTCACAAAACGACCAACCAACACATTTTTAACATTTATCTCCATGTCTTTCTCTCTTCTTTTGTTTGGTAACTTCGTCTTCAAGTTTTGTATTTTTGTTGCGAAGTTTTGATCACATCTTTGACCTGACGCGTTCCTGGCTGAGAAGATTTGGTACTTTTGAAGGTCTTTGGGAAAAAAAGAGAAACGAAAGAGAAAGAGAGAGAGAGAGAGAAAGGTGGAGGGAGAGAAGAGAGGAGAGAGAGAGAGGGGGGGAGAGAGAAGAGAGAGAGAGAGAGGGGGAGGGAGAGGGGGAAGAAGAAGAAGAGAGAAGAGAGAGAGAGAGAAGAGAGAGAGAGAGAGAGAGAAGAGAGAGAGAGAAGAGAAAGAGAGAGAGAGAGAGAGGGAGGAGAGAGAGAGAAGAAAGAGAAAGAGAAGACAGACAGACAGAACAACAGAAGACAGACAGAGACAGAGGGAAAGAAAGAGAGAGAGAGAGAAAGAAAGAGAAGATATAGAAAAGAAGTAGAAATTGTTCCTCATAACTTGTTAATTTTGTGGTAAATGAATTTTATTTTGTAATTATCTTTCCACAAAACTCTGAAAAACTGACAAATCAAGAATGACTCCATTTAGAATAACTATGAAGATGTTTCAAATACAAGAAAGATATATTAAATAATATAAATAAATAAATAAAAAATCAGTAATTCAGTTTATTCCTACGTTCAGATGGAACTTCAAAATCTAAAAATAGCTCTTCACTCTATTTTGTTTTTAATTCCATACTTTGGTTTCTAATAACTATTTTCCTTTTTTTCGTTTACTTCTTTATCTTTGTTTTATTTCGCTGTTCCCAATTCCCTGTTTATTCGTAACTTCAAGAAATTGCCTTAATCAATTTCCTTCGTTTAGGTGTAAACGAGTTATTCCTGAAGCAAAATGAAATTAATATGAATAAATGAATAGATTGTGATATCGTAATATATTTTCTGGTGTGAGTTATAATCTTTAAAGTTCGAGCAAGTTGAGTTTCATGAAGGTAAAGTAAAAAAAAAAAAATAAAAAAAACAAGGCTTTTAAATATAAAATAACTTTAAACACGGCCTAGAAAAAAAATCAAAATAATGTAAATAATAATGTAAATAAATAATAATAAGGAGCATTGTGTCTGTTTTGATAAAAATAATATAATAATCATAATAATGATTAATAATAATAATAATAACAATAATAATAATAATAATAATAACAATAATAATAACAATAATAATAACAATAATATAATAGTAATAACAGTGAATAAATAAAGCCAACTTCGGATAGATAGTATTCGATAAAGTACATTAAAATATAAATTAATAACAACAATAAAGATCTGATTTCTCCATCCCCGAAATCGTCCGGACTCGTGAGCGCCGACCTTGACCTCCTCCTCGCCGGACTCGTGGCTTCGGCTTCGTCCTCCACCAGCGCCACCGACAGAACATACTTTTCTCGGCTTCGTAGTGACATGCATTCCCTCTCCTGAACTCATGTCCTTTGCCTGTCGTTTTATCTCTCGAGGCCGCACTTCAGGACAGGTCGACGGCATGTCTGCGGGACGACACAGCGTCACTCACCTCTGAAGGGAAACCGGGCCGCCCGCGCGAAAGAAAGAGACTAACTGCGGGAAACCGATGTAAACAAAATGAAGTTGCAACAAAAAACTGACGTACGAGTATTTCAAAAAGACTAGACATGTATACAAATAAAATAAAAAAAACATATACGACGATGAATTGCAACGGATCACAGCAACAAAAAAAAAAAAAAAAAAACAAAGAGAGAAAACGAAAAAAGGCGCGAAATAAAGACACACAAAAAAATAGACGCCAAAATCGAAACTAAAAGGAGAAAAAACTCGAAATAAAGACACACACACAAAAAAAAAACTAGATGCCAAAGTTGAGTGATGTATTTGTCATAAATGGGTTACGTGTTTTGAAGAGGAAGCGGCGAGAGGAAGCGGTGATCGATGCCTCAAAGGGAACAATAGAATGATCTATGTCGAGAGGAGATCGAGCGGAGTGAAAGCATTACGGGAGAAGAGGTTTCATCCGTCATGTTGAAATGCGAACGAAAGAGAGAGAGAGAGAGACAAAGAGAAAGAGGAGAGAGGGAGGGAGGCGAGGAGAGAGAGAGAGAGAGAGAGAGAGAGAGAGGAGCGAGAGAGAAGAGAGAGAGAGAGAGAGAGAGAGAGAGAGAGAGAGAGAGAGGGAGAGAGGGAGGGAGAGAGAGAGAGAGACAAGAGAGAGAGGAGGGAGGGAGGGAGGGAAAGAGAGTGAGGAGAGATGAGGAGAGGGAGGGAGGAGAGGAGATAGAGAGAGAGTAGAGAGAGAGAGGGGGGGGGGAGGGGAGGCAAGACAGGAGGAGAGAGGGAGGGAGGGAGAGAGAGAGAGAGAGGGGGGAGTGAGTGAGAAAGACAGAGAAGAGGGAGGAGGGAGAAGAGAGAGAGAGGGGGGAGTGAGTGAGAAAGAGAGAGAGAGAGAGAGAGGAGGGAGGGAGGGAGAGACGAGAGAGGAGAGAGAGAGAGAGAGACGAGACAAGAGAGGAGAGAGACACGCGAGAGAGAGAGAGAGAGGGGGAAGTGAGTGAGAAAAGAGGAGAGGAGAGAGGAGAGAGAGAGAGAGAGAGAGAGAGAGAGAGAGAGAGAGAAGTGCAGAGTGAGTGAGAGAGAGAGAGCGGAGAGAGAGAGAGAGAGGAGGGAGGAGGGAGGAAGGACGGAAAGAGGGAGATGGAGAGAAAGGAAAAAGGGGTTGAAAAGAGAAGAAAGGAAGAGAGAAGAGAAAGATAGACAAAGGTAAAGGAACGAGAGATAGAGGAGAGTAATGGAAAGAGGGAGAGAGAGAGAATGGAGAGAAAGATAGAGAAAGGTTGAGAAGAAGAGAGGGGGGAGAAGAAGAGGGAGAGAGAAAGAAGGTAGAGAAAGCTAGGGAAAGAGAGAGAGAGAGGAGAGTACGGAAGGAGGTGAAGAAGGGTTGGGAAAAAGAGAGAGGAGGAAAAGAAAGAGAGAGGAGAGGTTAAAGAATGATAGAGAAATTAGAGAATGAGAGAGACAGGGAGAGGGAGAAATCCGAGAGAGAGAAATATGATAAAAAGAGTAAGAAATAATGAAAAGTAAGATAAAGAAAAAGAAAAAAAAAGAAGTAGAAAATAAGAGAAGAAGAAATAGTAAAAAAAAGAAAAAAATATATGAATACAGAAAAAAGAAAGAGAGAGATAAAGCAAGGCGAAGAGGAGGAGGAAGGGGAAGAGAGAAAAAAAATCAATTTCGTAATGGAATCATGCAGATTGATGAAACGAGAGAAAAGGCCATCTTTACCCTGAACCCGCCGAATTTCGTTGAATTTTGAATGCCTTCATGAAAAGGGAGAGAGAGGGAGGGGAGGGAGAGAGAGAGAGGAGAGGGAGGGAGGTGGGGAGGGGGGAGGGAGCGAGAGAGAGGGGAGGGAGCGGGGGAGGAAGATAGACAGGAGAGAAAGAGAGGGGCAGAGGGAAAGGGAGGGAGGAAGGGTGGGAAGAAGAGATGGAGAGGAACGGGAGAGGACAGGAAGAAAAGAGAGAGAGAGAGAGAGAGCGAGAGGGAAGGGAGAAGGACAGGAGAGGAGAAACGAGAGGAGAAGGGAGACGAAACAGGGAAATAGAGAGAGAGGGGGGGGAGGAAGAGGAGAAGAATAGAAGGAGGAAGAGAAGAGAGAAAACGAGAGAAGTGAGAGAGAAAGGGAGTGGGAGAGAGAGAGAAAGTGAAGAGAGGGGAGGGAGAGAGAGAGAGAGAGGACCGAGAAGAGAGAGGAGAAGAGAGGAGAGAGAGAGAAAGAGAAGAGAGAGGATAGACTCGGAGGACGGAAGGGGAAGGGAAAGAGAAAGAAAGAAGAAAAATAATCTAATTACTTTATTGACCTTATTCTTTAACCTGTCTTTCTAATCTATTTTCAGAGGATTAATTCCCAACATTTTTTACGCATTTTTTTCCTTCTCTTCGGAAAATATGTAAAGGAAGTTTAAGAGAGAAAAAAAACTTCCACAATTCTTCTCTGAAATTAGCAAATTAATAGTTGATGATGCTGTTAATTATGCATTTATTATGAAAAGGTTTATGATGAATATATACATTGAAAGGAAAATAATGACTAAAAATGATAATAATAATGATGGATAAGATGAAATAATAATGATACATAGTAATAATGATAACTAACAAATAATAATGATAATAATTATAATAAGATAATGAATAATAAATGATATGATGATAATAATAACAACATAATATGATAATCATAATAATAATAATAATACATAATATAATATAATTCCATGATAATGTAATGATGATAACAATGAACCAATAATGATAAATGAAACAAATGATACAATAACGATGATAATGGTACTGATAATAGTGATAAAAGATACAAACGATAATCACCCATCAATCATCATCATTAAATATAACTACTTACAACCGCAGCCCTCAAAAAAATTATAATCCTGATGATGCTTCATTAATAAACCAAGAAGACGAATAGATAACCGAAGGAGAGAGAGAATACAACAATACAGAATAACATACAAAACAACCAACATCAATGAATACAGATAACGGAGAGGAAGATAAATAAACTAAATAACTAGATACAATCAGATAAAATAATAAATAATAATATAGATAAATAAATAAAATAGAATAAAATAGAATAAAAAATAAAAGATAATAACAACAAAGAATAAAGAAAAACAACAGACATAATGATGATAGATAAGGAGAGAGAGAGAGAGAGAGAGAGAGTGAGAAGAGAGAGAGGAGGAGAGAGAGAGAGAGGAGAGAGAGAGAGAGAGAGAGAGAGAGAGGATAGGAAGAGAGAGAGAGAGAGAGAGAGAGGAGAGAGAAAGAGAGAGAGAGAGAGAGCGAATAAAGAGGTAAATGAATATATAGACAAAACAACAGACATAGATGATACAGATACGAAGAGAGAGAGGAGAGAGAGGAGAAATCAACAATAAGAATAAGACAAAACAGTCAAAGCCATAGTGGCAGAGCACGCTTGAGCATTTCTCCCGAGAAGTTGCAAGTTCATATTTCACGCCCGCACGGGGAAGGGGAAGGAGGTGCGGGGGGGGGGGGAAAATTCTTGCAAACCAACGCCTCACCCCTTCACGGACGCCCTTCACCCGCCCTTCACCGGCCCCCCCCCCTTTGACCCCCACTCGACGCGTACATTTATTTTGAGACGCTTGTTATTGGCTGGTTTTTTTATTTCTTTTTTTCTCTGCTTTTCTTTTTCTTCTTTTTTTTCTCGTTTTTCTTTTTTTCATTTTCTTCTTTTTCCTTTTCTTTGTTCTTCTTCTTTTCTTCTTATTAATTCTATTCTTTTTTTCTTTTGTCTTTTTCTTTTATCTTTTTCTTCTTCTTCTCTTCTTCTTTGCTTTCTTATTCTTGCTTTTTCTTCTTCTTTTCTCTTCCACCTTTATCTTTTCTTTCTTTCTCTTATTCTTTTTCTCTTATTCCTTTTTTTGCACAATAAGGCAATCTTGTTGACAAATTCATGTTCCTAGTAGTTCATGTTTTCTTTCTGTTTTATCTTGTTGTTTTTGTCTTCATGAAATTAGAGATTTATCATTATCAAAATGCAAATAATTATGATATGATAGCTATATGATAGTAGTATAGTATATATTATATATATATATATATATAATAATATGCTAATATATGTTTGTAGTTTTTTATAATTATCATATTTCTCTTTTCTGATATGTTCTCGTCACAGTATTCGCCATCATTATCATCATAATTCTATCATGATGAAAGCAAAGGATGAATTAATATGATGAAATTAATGAAAATGGTAGTGATAACTATGAAAAGAAAAGGAAAAAGAATAGTAGTGGAATGGCAATAAAGTAAAGAAAAAAGAATAATAATAGAATAGAAATAACAGAAATCTAATCACATTACAGCCTGCATAATAATAGAAGAACTCGATTATAATAAGAAAATTCATGAAAAAAGAAAAAAAAAATCATTTCCCAAACTGCCCACATTTCATAACAAAGTTTACGTAACGTTGGATCCCTCTTCTCTTCCAGGCAGATAATTTTCATTAGTAT
>NW_020869278.1:392139-394639 GCF_003789085.1 Penaeus vannamei | reverse complement strand
GATTGAAAGACGGGAGAAGATGGAAGGACACGTGGGAATTCGTGATGAATCGTCTCAGAAGGAGAGGAATAGAGGTAAAAAGGGGAGAGAATGTGAAATGTGTAATAAAATATGGGAGGAAATGGGAACGTAAAGAGAAAGTAAAAGAGAAATTGAGAATCTAATTTTTAACGGCAAACACGCAGACACACACACATACGCACACACATACACACACACAAACACACACACACAAAACACACACACACACAACACACACAGACACAACAAACAAACACACACACAAACACAAAACACATTCAAACACAAACAAGCAAGCACATATTTATCTTATTCTCATATATCTATATCTATATGATTAAAGCAAAGTAAAAGAGAAATAGAAAAGAAACAAACAAACAAACAAAAAAATCCTACTCATCTCACTAATTAGCTTTCTAAATGAAGAATTAATAATCATATCGTTATGATTATTCCATTACTACTGACAGATTTACATCATCTACGAATCTAATGACAACATCGACAAAACTGATCGACATATTATTGTAATGAAGTTTGCTATAATTAACGGATGACGTCATGATAATTAGAAAGCCATTGGAAACTTTATCATTAGTGGAGATCAACATGATAACGTTCTGAATAAGTAGGATTTATATGCATGATTACAATATGCAAGCGTATGAATATATACACACATACATACACACACACACATACATATATATATATATATATATATATATATATATATATATATATATATATATATATATATATATATATATATATATATATATATATATATATATATATATACACACACACACACACACACACACACACACACACACACGCACACAGGTATCTACACACACACATGAGTGTTTGTGTGTGTGTATCCACATAATGATAAAAGTCTTATAACTTTTTTTTCTTAACACATATCCCTTTATCTAATATGCCAACACTGATAAGAGTTCCTGCGATGCCATATATACCTTAAGACTGATGACATCAGAAATCATGATATAATGATTTTATTTCTTTCTTTGACTTACTTATACCGTTAAGTGTTCCTGTGGTAATATGAATGTGCTTGTTCTGAAAATGCCTGAAGCGGAAATAATGATAATGATGCCTAAATTAACCCTTTTGTCGCTTCTTATTGTACTAAATTAACCTTTTTTTCGCTTCTTATTGTACTAAATTAACCCTTTTTTCGCTTCTTATTGTACTAAATTAACCCCTTTTCGCTTCTTATTGTAGTAAATGCACGTCTTTTTCCCTTACTTATCCATACAACTAGGTGTTTCTACAATGCAATGTACACGGCTGTCCTAAAACAACAATTGATCAAATATTTCGACATTCCACATTCCACCATAGTCGATACTCACCTTGTACATCCAGGGTTCACTTTTTTTTTTTTTTTTTTTTTTTTTTTTTTTTGCAAACAACACCACATTCCTTTCTGCCATAAATGGGGGAGGGGGGGGGGAGTTGGGGTCAAGTGCGGTTGTGAAAAAGTATATTGAGGTAATTGAAGTAAGGGAAGGGAAAGGGAAGGTAAATGCGACTAATAGATAGGTGTTGATGGCTAAATTCTGTGTTGGATGTAGATGATTCTGATTCTGAACGACGACACACACACACGCACGCACACACAAACACTCACACACACAAAACATTCACTCATATACACATACTCATTCACACACACACACACACACACACCACACACACACACACACACACACAAATACCACACACAAATACTCACTCACACACGCACAGACACACTCATTCACACACGCACACACACACACACGCACAAACATGTACAAACATACAGATAAAGAAACAAGGTGTCTATCTATAACACATAAATGATACATATCCAAAAAAATATCAGGAATGTCCAATATACTATGAAACACAATATTAAATAGACAAAACCCACAAGTTCCAAAATAACGCCACAAATTCAGAATCCACGACCTTCCCCCTCCCCCCCAAGAAAGACACAGACAGACAGACAGAAGCCCACAATTAAAAAATCCACGACCTTCCCTCCCAAAAAAAAAGAAAGTCACAGACAAACAGACAGAAAGAAAGAAAGAAAGAAGAAAAGAAAAGTGGTCAGTGTCTTTCCACCCCCCCCCCCCCAAAAAAAAAAAGAAAAAAGAAAAGAAAGAAAGACAGAAGAAGAAAAGAAGAAGAAAAAGAAAAAGTGGTCAGCGTTCTTCCAACCACCAAGCCATGCAGACCTCCCCCCCCCTCATGCAATGCCTTACTCATGCAATACTTCCTCGCATGTAATTCCGCCTTGCATGAACTGATTGCTCTACATCTCCTTAACACTGGCACGTACAGAGTGTCGTAGAAGCCTATAATTTACTCCTGCGTTGCATTATTTCATTCTACATTCTACTCCGATCTACATTCCATCGCTGGCCTTGCTCGGAACTTTCCTTTGGTTTCGTCCCGAGAGAAT
>NW_020869278.1:357139-359639 GCF_003789085.1 Penaeus vannamei | reverse complement strand
CCCATTCTTCTCTTCTCTCTTCCCTTCCTTTTCTTGGCTCCTCACCCTTTTCCATTCCCCTTTTTTCCCTACCCCTGGCCTCCTCTTCCTTCCTTCCCTCCCTTTTCTTCTCCCTTTTCCATTCTCCTTTCTTTACTCGGTTCCCCCTTTCTCTTCCTCCCATTCTTCTCCTCTCTCTTCCTCCTCTTCCCACCTTCCCTCCTTTCCTTCTCCTCCCTTTTCCATTCTCCTTCTTTACTCTCCTCCACTTCCCTCTTCCCCCCATTTCTTCTCCTCTCTCTCTGCCTCCTCTTCCCTCCTTCCCTCCTTCCCTTCTTTTCTTCACTCATCCGTACCTCCTTCCTCCCCGTGTCCGAATCCGAAAAACATTTTTCTCAACCGAAGAAACTTTAGTCCGTGCGTCACTGCGTTCGGGTGTTCTGGTGAAAGTGGCTTCGGTTACTTTTTGTTTGTTATTTTTTTCCAAATTTGGAGCAGCGATCTGAACCATTTGTTTTCCTATTCGTTTTGTTTTGGTTATTATGCATTCCGTTTATTTTGGTTGTATCTATTTATTTATTTAGAAACCAGAGACTAGTGCTGAAAAGAGAGAGGAGAGAGAAGGAGGAAGAAAGGAGAGAGAGAGAGAGAGAGATGAAAAGAGGAGAGGAGGGAGGGGAGAGAGGAGGAGAGAGAGAAGGAGAGAGAGAGAGAGAGGAGGGGAGAGGAGAGAGAGAGCGAGGGAGTAGAGGGGAGAGAGGAGAAGAGGAGGAGGAGGGAGAAGGAAAGAGAGGAGAGAGGAGAGGGAGAGTAGAAAGAGGGGAGAGGGGGAGAGAGGATGAGGAGGAGAGAGAGAGAGAGAGAGAGAAAGAAATAAGAGAAGAGTGGAAAGAGACAAATAAGAGAAAAAGATAATTAAACAAAAGGGTAGAAATGAGAAAATAACAAGAAAGAGCCAAAACAAGGGGGAAAAGAGAGAAAGAAAAAACAAACAGAAGAAAAAGATCAACTAGAGACAGGACAAAGACAAACAAAACAAACAAAAACAAAACAAACAAACAAAGACAGAGAGAGAGACACCAAACCCTACACGTCAACCGTCCTTCGAGATGTGTTTCCTCTTTATGTCCTCTCTCACCCTGCCGACTCTTCCTTCCTCTTGAAGGCCTCTCCCACTTCCTTTAGAAGAAGGCAGCAGGGTGTATTTTAGGGGAGTTGGGGGACGTGGGAAGGGGGAGGGGGAGGGGATGAGGCGGAGGGAGCGGGGAGAGAGGGGGGCGAAGAGGTGTTGAGGGAGGGAAGGGAGGGGGACGAGGAGGGTGAGGGGGGGAGGGACGGGGGGACGTAGAGGGGACGCAGGAGAGTGTGGTGGGAAGGGGCAGGGAGAGGAGGAAGGTGGAGAGGCGATGAGGGAGGGGGAAAGGGGGGAGAGGGGGAGGGAAAGGGGAGAAGGGGGACGAGGAGGCAGGAGGGAGGAAGGGGGGATGAGGAGGTGATGGAGGGAAAGGCGGAAAGATGGGAATGGAAAGGGGGAGGAAGGGAGAGGAGAGGGGCGAGTGAGCGGGAGGGAGGGGGAGGGGAGAGGGGACGAGACCGAGGAGGGGGAGGAAGACGTGGAGGAGGAAGGAGGGAGGGGAGGGAGGAAAGGTGGAGGGTGGGCGAGGGGGAGAGGGGGACGTAGAGGGGGGGCGAAGGAAGGGGGGCGAGGAAGGAAGCGGAGAGAGAGGGGCAGGAAATTGGGGGGGGGAGTCCCAAGACTCATAGACAGACCTTTTTTTTTGTTTTGTTTTTGTTTGATAAGTTTGAGACAAAATGTTTCATCTGAAAAGGATTGGTGGATTGATTTCCAAAAGAAGTGGTTTGTGCTTTTTCTCAGCCTCGAGAAACGGTTCTCTTCTCTCTCATTCTCTTTATCTTCTCGTTCTCTCTTCCTCCCTCCTGTTTCTCTCTCTCTCTCATTCTCTTTCTCTCTCTCTTACTCTATCTCTTTCTCCCTCCCTCAGTCTCTCCCTGCCTCTTTCCTTCCACCTTCCATCTTTCCCTCTCACTCTCTCTGTCTCCTCTCCCTCCCTCCTCTCTATCTTCTATCTATCTATTCTCTCCTCAATCTCTCCTCCCTCTATCCTTCCTCCTTCCCTCCTCCCTTCTCTCTCTCTCTCTCTCTCTCTCTCTTTCTCTCTCTCTCTCTCCTCTCCTCTCTCTCTCCTCTCTCTCTCTCTCTCTCTCTCTCTCGCTGCTCTCCTCTCTCTCCCTCCCTCTCTCCCTCTCTCCCTCCCCCTCATCTCTTCTCTTTATCTATCTATCTATCTATCTATCTATCTATCTCTCTCCCTCCTCCCCCCATCCCCATCCCCATCCCCCTCCCCCTACCCCATCCCCCCATCTTCTCCCCCCCCCAGCATCCGCATACCTCCAATCTCTCTCGTCACACTCAAAATCAACAGGAAGCATGTGATCGTCTTTTGAGAGTGATTTTTGTGGTTACTCGAAGACGAAGAGAGGAGGAAGGGGAAGAGAAGGG
>NW_020869278.1:345160-353701 GCF_003789085.1 Penaeus vannamei | reverse complement strand
ATTCACACCCATTGTCACTTAACAAGCTTCTCTGGACTGCCATATGCTGTGATGTAGTTTCTCAGCTTCGCCACCACCTTCCCACCTGATTACCCTCTCATTGGATAAAGATTTACGTAACACGAATGGTCCATACACCTGAGGATATATCTATAACCGTCTCCACACTTTTTCACATCTGTTACATCAGTACTCATCCTCTATACAGCTCGTGTTATCGGAGGGAAATTACCAACTGACTGCAAAAGAGGTTTCCCAATACCCAAAAGAAACCTTCTTCACAATCATTTATTGTTTTTAGGATACTCATATGTCCAACCTTTTCATGTGAAAGCTTACATGCTTTAGCTCTTCATTCTTTAGGTACAACTATACTATAGCAGATACTGCCATCATTACGCTTTTTGCCATAATGCAACAGACCTTGATCTAACTCAAAGTTAGCCAAAACAGTTTTCTTTGGGTTTCCTGGTAAGGGGTCACCTTCTAAGTCATGTATTACTAAGTCATGTATGCATGCCTAAATACCAAAGCAAAACCTTTGTAGTAAACACATATTTCTTTATCAGATTTTCACATCTATGCACATCCAATCTTGTCTTGAGAAGATGAAACCATCAAAATATACATACAGAAAACATGAATAGCAAACAGAACACTCCATAATCTGTAAACTCAAAGCAAATATATCTTTCTTTCTTCTTAAAATTGACAGTTTATCTACTCTGAAATAAAAGTTTGCTCATCTTGGAACTTAAACTAAACTTCATTTTGGACATTTCAATGATTTTCCCTTTTTACTATTTTCATTATTTCATATTTTCAAACTATTACTTTTACATTTACTATCTTAACTTCTTTCTCAGTATAGGACTTTCACTTAAGAGGAACATGATTTAATTTGCATCTCACTCTGCCAAAAGAGTATAATCCTTCAAGCAGTAATTCCAATACTGAGGTTTCAATTTGCTCTATTTAATCAAGCTAATACATATTCACAACTTCGAAAAGTGTAGTACCATGCTGGGCATAGTTCAGATACCTCACCTATGCGCTCTTCCTTCCTCCACCTTTTGTATGAGGGGAAACTTGACCAGATCCTCCTCTGTGCGGTGAGTAGTTCCCAAGAAGACAGCCAGATCACTCCCTGGTCATCTTGCCTCTATTCCTTCCTCACCACTGTCTGGCATGGAACAGAGTTTAGGAGTACTTGGTTTTCTTCTATGCTGCTCGATCTTGAGATGCCCGCTACTACAGATGGTGGCGCCACGTGCACGGTCATGACCGCCTCCAGGTCAGGCATGCTGCAACCTCCTTCCACTGCAGGCCAGGCTCACATTCACCTCTCTTGTACATCTGCAAGAACTTATATACACAGTATTTTGTTGCCACACTAGAGTTACACATTACAATGATACGTCTATTCCTACTCTTCCAGGTTTCCTTCTCAGTCTAGGTTTCCTAACATAATTCTCTTTTTCAGTCTTCAGTTTCACTTTCTGAGTCAAAGTCTACCTTTACACTGTCTGGAATTAAGTATGCATCTGTCCCTAAACATGGCTTGACCTTCATCTGCTGCTCTTTTGATAGTTTTGTCTGATTTGGGATCACAAAGGATATATGCACCTCCCTCTCGTATCACTACTTCCACTACATATGGTCCAAGCCATTTCTAACAAGGTTTACAAGAGGTATACGGATCAAACACTTCTCTCTTTACCTGCATTAAACTACCACACTTCAAATTTTTTTTTGAATTTTCACATTTTTGTTTTGTGAGTGAGTATGTCTTTACTGCTCTGTCCCGCTGTTCTTTCATACTGTCCTCTGCCAATTCCAAACCTTCCTCGTCTGCCAGAAGATCTGGCACCCTAAACTCTATGTACTTTTTAGGATGACCTTTGAAAAATGCCCAATAAGGAGTAGTTCCTGTGGTACTGTGTACCCATTCATTTAAGCTCCTGCCACACCAATTCAAATATTTGGGCCACTGATACGCTAACCTTATTCCTAAAGCACAAAGAATAGGTTTAATTGAGCCACGCACTCTTTCTACCACACCATTGCTCTGAGGATGGTATGGAGTGATGAAGTGCTGAGTAATCCCTGCCTCCTTCCATAAACTTTCCATCTCTCCGTTTTGGAATTCACACCCATTGTCACTAACAAGCTTCTCTGGACTGCCATATGCTGTGATGTAGTTTCTCAGCTTCGCCACCACCTTCCCACCTGATTTCCCTCTCATTGGATAAAGATTTACATAACAGGAATGATGGTCTATACACCTGAGGATATATCTATAACCATCTCGACACTTTTTCATATCTCTTACATCAATACTCATCCTCTATACAGCTCGTGTTATCGGAGGGAAATTACCAACTGACTGTGAAAGAGGTTTCCCAATGCCCAAAGAAACCTTCTTCACAATCATTTATTGTTTGTAGGATACTCATATGTCCAACCCTTTCATGTGAAAGCTTACGTGCTTTAGCTCTTCATTCTTTAGGTACAACTATACTATAGCAGATACTGCCATCATTACGCTTTTTGCCATATTACAACAGACCTTGATCTAACTCAAAGTTAGCCAAAACAGTTTTCTTTGGGTTTCCTGGTAAGGGGTCACCTTCTAAGTCATGTATTACTGCCATCCATTTATCATTCTCCCCTTCTTTACTTTTAAATTCTTCTACACTTAAAATTCCTGTTTTGAATTTTCACATTTTTGTTTTGTGAGTATGTCTTTACTGCTCTGTCCTGCTGTTCTTTCATACTGTCCTCTGCCAATTCCAAACCTTCCTCGTCTGCCAGAAGATCTGGCACCCTAAACTCTATGTACTTTTTAGGATGACCTTTGAAGAATGCCCAATAAGGAGTAGTTCCTCTGGTACTGTGTACCCATTCATTTAAGCTCCTGCCACACCAACTCAAATATTTGGGCCACTGATATGCTAACCCTTTTCCTAAAGCACAAAGAATGGGTTCAATTGAGCCAGCCACTCTTTCTACCACACCATTGCTCTGAGGATGGTATGGAGTGATGAAGTGCTGAGTAATCCCTGCCTCCTTCCATAAACTTTCCATCTCTCCGTTTCGGAATTCACACCCATTGTCACTTAACAAGCTTCTCTGGACTGCCATATGCTGTGATGTAGTTTCTCAGCTTCGCCACCACCTTCCCACCTGATTACCCTCTCATTGGATAAAGATTTACGTAACACGAATGGTCCATACACCTGAGGATATATCTATAACCGTCTCCACACTTTTTCACATCTGTTACATCAGTACTCATCCTCTATACAGCTCGTGTTATCGGAGGGAAATTACCAACTGACTGCAAAAGAGGTTTCCCAATACCCAAAAGAAACCTTCTTCACAATCATTTATTGTTTTTAGGATACTCATATGTCCAACCTTTTCATGTGAAAGCTTACATGCTTTAGCTCTTCATTCTTTAGGTACTATTACTGCATCATTATTAATGCAACAGACCTTGATCTAACTCAAAGTTAGCCAAAACAGTTTTCTTTGGGTTTCCTGGTAAGGGGTCACCTTCTAAGTCATGCATTACTGCCATCCATTTATCATTCTCCCCTTCTTTACTTTTAAATTCTTCTACACTTAAGCCCAAAATATCAGCATTTCCAGTTATTACTTTCACATTATACACTGGTATACACAACATATCTGCAGCAAAATTTTGCTTTCCCTTGATGTATTTCATCTTCGAAGTATGTCCACGCATTTCTAAAATCCATCTGTTCATACGAGCAGACTTGGTCCTTCTGTGAAAAACGAATACAAGAGGCTGGTGCTCAGTATAGACTGTGACACCGTTTCCCCATATATAATGTGCAAAATTACGACAAGCCAACACTAATCCTTAAGCCTCTTTACTTGAAGCTGAATAGTTTACCTCTGCCTGGTTTAGTTTTTTTATCAAATAACCAATTGCACCTAATTCACCATCTGCTTGGACCTGGCTTAGAACTGCTCCAACTGCATAATTGCTGCCATCTGTTGTCATGGTCAGTGGTTTTCATACATCTGCCTTCACAAGAATAGGTGTTGACATCAGTGCTTCTTTTAGTTTGTGAAAAGCAACCTCGCACTGATCGTTCCAAATAAATTTAGCTTCTTTCTTAGTGAGATTTGGGTAATTGTTGAAGACCGCGACACACCCTCGCAGAGACTAAGTCGAAAAAAATGATGTTTTTCTGCATGAAATCCTATGATTTCATCGATTTTTGGCATAGTTTCTTTTGCGAATGAATCGTTCAGGAGATCGAGTACCATTTCTCCATCGACGATCTTGATTTAATAGTCCCGTTAGCAGGGGAGGGCATGAAGTATATCAGCGATATTATGGGGTAAAACAAGCTTAAATAAGAATAACAATCGAAAATGCTTAAAACTAGCACAAAAAGCGCTTAAATTCGGCCAATGAAACTCTACGGATGTAACCGCCATCTTTGAAAGTTTACGGACTGACGTGAAATAAATCAAAAACTCTACGGGAACCCAACCCACATTTCTGTAAAACTCTACGGGAATTCACACGTTCCAACCTCCAAAAACGTATTGACCAATAAACCAACCTATATCAATATAGTAATTTTCTATATTACGTCCGCATGACCGATATCGACGATTTTGGTATCGTTGGATTCCTCTCACTCTCCACATTGCAAATATATAGTTTTTATTGCGCGCTAACCTCCCGTTAGCAACAAACTTGGCCCCGATAGCAGGGGAGGGCATGAAAGGTTCCAGGGAAAATGCGGGGTTACATAGCACTAATAATATAACGCACAGTGAAAATAACCATGGTTATTCACATAACTTTCCAAAATAACCATGGTTATTCACATAACTTTCCATTAAAGGGGGCTGTGCCCCCTGCGACCCCCCCTGGGGGGGGCTGCCGCCCCCCAACCCCCGCCGAGGAAACAAAACCTCCACCACGTATTCACGGCAGGCTACAGCGTTACACAATCATCGTATCATCATCGATGTCGGAGCAGGGGGTGTATTACCTCGTAAGATTCTCACTGAATCAGCATATTAACCTTATTATAGTCAGCATTGTCTATAGAGACGATTGTAGTACAATCAGGATAAACACGGTGGCCCGCCCTCGTCGGCGGGTTTTGCGCCTTTTTTGATGTTACACCAATGGCCTCAAAGTCGAGTTTCCCTTCCTCTGGAATAACGACATTCGTATTCCTAACCGAAATAACCGTCGCGTTCAGAATTCAGTCATAGTCGCCGCAATGGCCGAGTGTGGAGGGTGCTCGTACTCTGAGACGGATTTTCTGCGCGAGATTGCCATTAGCCAAGAAAAAACGCTAGATATGTGCTTCCGCCATGGCCTCCTTCGTCGTGAGAAAGATTGCGGCAGGTGCGGGCAGCCAGCACGCCTAGACCTGAAGAAGAAAAGATTCAGGTGTGATAGGGCCGTGGCGGTCAGGAAGCAGAAGAGGCAGAGGTGTGACTGGTCTGCTTCGATGTTCGTGGGCTCTTTCTTTGCGCAATCTCGCCTTGATGTTGAGACCCTGCTGATCTTCCGGCTCATGCGGCACGAGCTGAGCCTGAGTGCAGCGACCTTCACCGACTGGCCGAGTTTCTGCCGGGAGGTGATGGTTCACTGGGCTCTTGATCGGCAGGGTATGATCGGCGGCCAAGGAAAGATCATCGAGATAGACGAGAGCAAGTTCGGGCGCCGCAAGTACAACGTGGGCTGAGTGATTGACAGGCAGTGGGTCTTCGGCGGTATCTGCAGGGAGACGCGCGATCTCTTCCTCGTCCCGGTGGAGGATCGGACCAGCGACACTCTCCTTGCAGTTATTAAGGAACGGATCGCCCCGGGGTCGATCATCATCTCCGATTGCTGGAAGGCCTACAACTGCCTCTCTGACGAGGGGTTCGAGCACCTGACCGTCAACCACTCGTACCACTTTGTAGATCCGGATACGCAAGCTCATACGAACACAATCGAGCGGCAGTGAAGGGAGGCCAAGAGGAAGGTACCGCTCTGTGGCCGCAGGAAGAAGCACTTCGCAAGGTACCTGGCTCGGTGCATGTTCCTAATGCACTACCAGGACCTGAATGTGAGGTTGCATCACTTCCTGTGTGCTGCAGCGTCGCTGTATCCTCCGGCCTAGGACCTCCTGCCGGACGCACCCTGCCTCCTTCACATTTTGCGGCAAAGGAGCACCCTCCCTAGTAATTAGCAGCATTAATAAATCAGGTTAGTACCTTAAAAATCCTAGGTTATTGTAGGTTATCGGCTCCGCATCTAGTTCGTGTGCGCTCTATCCTGCCGTGAATACGTGGTGGAGGTTTTGTTTCCTCGGCGGGGGTTGGGGGGCGGCAGTCCCCCCAGGGGGGGTCGCAGGGGGCGCAGCCCCTTGCAATGGAAAGTCATGTGAATAACTATGATTATTTTCACTGTGAGGTTAAATTATTAGGGTAATTTTCTATATTACATCCGGGGCTCCGACATCGTCGCCCCCGCAATCGGGACCAAGTTTGTCGCTAACGGGGGGTTAGCGCACAATAAAACCTATCTATTTGCATTGTATAGAGTGAGAGGAATCCAACGATATCAAAATCGTCGTTATCGGTCATGCAGACGTAATATAGAAAATTACCATCAATATAAATTGCCGTGACTAGGCGTACTGCCCGAGGGGAGGGTTGATGGGGGGCAAGCCCCCTAACACCCCCCAGGACACATTCTCTCCACCACGGTATGTACAGCAAGACAGAGCTGCATTCACACCTTAAAATAATAAACCAAATACCTTTATATCCGGAAACGTGAAACTTTCATTTCTTTGTACTGTTGGTATTGCTTCGATTTTAATCACCTTTTTCGTCTTTTGGAGCTCTTGATGGGCTCAGCTATAAAACTGGGATCGTTACTGAAGTCTAATTATTCTTCGATGCCACTGTAAAGGCCTTAAAAAGAACCCAGAATCAACACAACACTGGAAACGCAACATTTCTCACCGGCTTTCAATCTCAAAATGAGCGGTATGGTGAGCTGTCAACCTGTGGCTGGCGCAAGAAAGTGTGAAACACTCGATGCGCAGGATTCAATATGAGGGTATAGATAAATATAAAAATATGCAAATGAAGTATAACATTACTAAAAGACTTTAAAGGTATAAATGCGTACCAGCAGACACAGATAATTAGCCAAATATCATTTTGACAAGCGTGTAATGATACACGGACTAGTTCACGAACGCAAAAATGTGTTCGTGGGTCAGTGTTGTGTTTTTCCTAGCAAGGTAAACAAGCCCATCGACTTTGAATTTGAAAGGCAGCCGTGTGTTATATTTTCGTCATTTAGCGGTGACTATAAGGCAGGTGCATCTTAAACTATACGCTATCCCTTTCTATTTTTCCCGCTCTATAAGATGGCGGTGTCCATTTTCCTCTATCTAAGCGCGTCGCGGTCTTCAACCTCTACTGAGATTTGTTAAGGGTAATGCTACTTTAGCAAAGTTTTCTATGTGACCTCTATAAAAACCTACCATCCCTAAGAATCTTTTAACATCCTTCCCATTTTGGGGATCTTTCATACCATTTATACCTTCCAGGTTCTTTGGGTCAGGCTCACACCCTTGTTTAGATATTACACTACCCAGAAATCTTACTTCTTTTTGACCAAGGTTACATTTTCTTAAGTTTAGCTTTACACCTTTTTCTTGAAGATGCTCAAAAACTCTCCAATATAAGTACCAATACCTCAAATGAGTTTGCAAACACAATCACATCATCTAAGTAGTTTTTGACTCCTCCTTTTTTTATCAAAGGTCCTAAAATTTCTCTCATCTAGCTCTTTTACATCTCTTGGCCGTAATGCCGACATTCTACTTTCACTAGCTTCCGCTAATAGGGCTCTAGATGTGTTGGTCATGTTTAACTCATCTGCAGAGTCCTCCATTTCTTTAGAAAATATTCTTTTAGTCATTTTAGGTAAAGTTCCTGTTTCTTTAGGAGTTGAGGCCACTAACCCCTTTAAGGCATATCCAGATTCTCCGTCTTTCTCTGTATCACTCATTTTGCCAATCTGAGCTAGTAGTCAGATTAGTCATAAACTTCACTATATCTAAAACCTGACAAAATTGATGGTGAAATCAAGCACATACCCTGAAGTCTTTCTACTTTAGTCCCCTTATTTTCAAACACGTAAGTTTCCCATTAACTGTATACTTTAATCTGCAATCAAATTTAAGTCACCTAACTTGACACCACTTCACCTGTACTTTATTGGTATCAATACCTTTATAGCCTAGTTGTTAATATTTACATCTCAAGCCAGAAACACCACTGCACACCATTTATGTCGGAGGTAATTGCTTGACATATAATTACGCTCCATAAATCTGTTAACAGAACCCTTTGAATATACCCTCTAGTAGTATGAATATCCTTACTGAAGGTCCATCAGATTTCCTATAGGCATTCTATCAAGGAATTTACCTTGTTTCCACCTTCGTCGGTAAGCCGCCACCAGTAACC
>NW_020869278.1:337660-340160 GCF_003789085.1 Penaeus vannamei | reverse complement strand
TGTTTGTTTGTATGTTTGTTTTTTGTTATTTCTACATTTCGTTTTGTTCTAATGCGAGTGCATGAAAAGACCTCAAATTGTAAAGAAATCGAACTCTCTCTCTCTCCCCCCCGCTCTCTCTCTCTCTCTCTCTCTTCTCTCTCTCTCTCTTCTCTCTCTCTCTCTCTCTCTCTCTCTCTCTCTCTCTCTCTCTCTCTCTCTCTCTTCTCTCTCTCTCTCTCTCCTCTCTCTCTCTCTTTTCTCTTTTTCTCTCTCTCCTTCTCTCTCTCTCTCTCTCTCTCTCTCTCTCTCTCTCTCTCTCTCTCTCTTCTCTCTCTCTCTTCTCTCTCTCTCTCTCTCTCTCTCTCTCTCTCTCTCTTTCTCTCTCTTTCTCTCTCTTTTCTTTCTTTCTTTCTTTCTCTCTCTTCTCTCTCTTCTCTCTCTTCTCTCTCTCTCTCTCTCTCCTCTCTCTCTCTCTCTCCTCTCTCTCATGATGTATACGCTGAACAATATTAAAAAAAAAAAATGGTTGATCGCTGGGTATTCATGCATTATTTACAAATAGGTTTCATCGCTACTTTGCAATTCCATGTTTTAGTTGTTGTTTTTTAAAAAGATAATCTCCGTTTCACATTGAGGATGACATTGTAAGCTCTGGGGCTAAGAATATTAAAAAACGAGGCTTACAACGCATTTTTTTTTTCAGATTTAGTTTTAGTTTCATGCGTGTATATAATGATTAATTGTATTCCCTTAGCATTCTGTTTAATCCCCAAAACCCTAATCCTTTCAAAACGAGAAGAGATGCAACAAATTAAATAAAATTAGATAAAGGATTTAAGCATAAACACTATATCTACATTTCTGTTTTTCATTTTTTTATCATTTTTTCCTTGCAGAATACAACAAATAAAGCAGAATTAGATAAAGGATCTGAGCATAGACACTGTATCTACATTTCTATTTTTTTTATTTTTTTCTTATTTTTTATTTTTCCTTTTTTTGTTGTTGTTTTTCCGGGATATAATCACCTGACAACCCAAAGTATATGGAGGACGCTGAGGGTGAACTCGGCAGGTCAGTAAGAGTGAAGTTAATGATGATTTAGTGTGAGGCTGAGGGTGAGGACCGCCGCGGGTGCTTACAAGATGTGAAATGGGCAGAAACACACATAAGAGATGATGTACTTATATGGTCTCCTGTAAGGGGGGAAAAGGGGGAGAGAATATGCGTTAAAAAATGAAGGTGTGTGTTTGAGTATATGGTAGAGAGAGGGAGGGAGAGAGAGAGAGAGAGAGAGAGAGAGGAGGAAGAGGAGAGGAGAGGGAGGAGAGAGGAGAGAGAGAGAGAGAGAGAGAGAGAGAGAGAGAGAGAGAGGGAGGGGAGAAGGAAGGGAAGAGGGGCAGGGAGAGAAGTAGAAAGAGAGGGAGGGAGAGACAGGCAGACTGAAGAAAGAATCAGAAAGAGACAGACAGACAGACACAATAGCAGACAAAAAGACTGACAGAAACAAAGGAGTGAGAACAAGAGAACCTAATTAGAAAGCGAAAGAGAGAAAATGACAACGAACGAACTACGAAAAAAATAGCGAGAAAGAACAGAGAGAGAAGGAAACAGTGACAGAGACAGGCAGATATAAGCAGACAGACAAACAGAGAAAGAGACAGGCCTAGAGTGACAAGACCCACAAGATTTGCAGAAAAGATGCGACACACTAGCTGTCACATAAAGTGGAGTTATGATAAGTGTTTCCTGCTGAAGCATAGGCACCGTGGGCATTGTGTGGTTCTCGAGATAAATCCACTTTTCGTAGGCGCAGACGTTAGGCCTAAGAAATTCAGACCAATACGACAAAAAATTTCGGGGATTCATCATGTAAGTGACGTAGAGAATATTTTAATTTCATAAAACACGCAACACACATAGACACACGTCCATATATAAACTCTAACATCACACTACCCATACCTTATAATGAAAAAAATACACACACATGCTGAGAGAAAGGAGAGAGAGAGGGGAGAGAGAAAGAGCGAGAGAGAGAGAGAGAGAGAAACCATTCCGTCCTTCCATCTTCCCTTTCCTTCCATACTTATCTGGAAGTCCCCCTCTCTCCTTCCACAGACCATTTCTTATTTGCGTTCACGTTCTAAACGCCTGTACCCCTCCCTCCCCCCCCCTTTTTTTTCCCTCCCCCTCTCTCCTCCCCTTCTGTACACAGCTTCCCCCACGGTCTTTCTTGGGCTTTTGACTTATTTTATTTATTCATTTATTTTTCTTATCCACTCTTTTACTTCTCAACTTTATTCGTCTTGCCTATTGGATTGTTTTTTTTTTTCTGCTGCTTTTTTTCCTAAGTTTTTATTTTTTTCTTTGTATATTTTTTGGTCTTAAATTCTTTTCTTTAAATTTTTTTTTATTCATCCGATAAGAAGATTTTTTTTTTTTTTTTCCCTTAATCCAATGTAACTAAGATTGATTTGTTTCATACATTATTGTTCATCATTGCTATCGTCTTAAT
>NW_020869278.1:331596-337560 GCF_003789085.1 Penaeus vannamei | reverse complement strand
TATATATATGTATGCTCCGGTATATATATATGTATATTATTATATAGTTTATTATATCTGTATGTATGTATATATATTATATATATATATATTATATTATATATATATATTATATGTATGTATATATATGTATATATATATATATACATATATATATATATATTATTATATTATATATATATATATACATGCATATATAGATATATATATATTATATATTATATATGTATATACTATATATTATATATATATAATTTACATTATATATATATATATATATATATATTATTATATTATATTATTATATATATGTATATATATATATATATATATATATATATATATATTATATATATATATATATATATATATTTATATGTATATATATATATATATATATATATATATATATATATATATATATATATATGTATGTTGTATATATAGCTATATATATATATATATATATAATATATATATATATATATATATATATATATATATATGTATGTATGTATGTATGTATGTATGTTTGTATGTATTATGTTATATATATATAAATATATATAATTATATATTATATTACATATTATATATATTATATATATATATATATATATATATATATATTATATATTATATATGTATATGTATGTATATATATGTATGTATGTATGTATGTATGTATTAGTGTATTGTATATATATATATATATATATATATATATAATATATAATATTATATTATATATATATATATATATATATATATATGAAAGATGGAATAATGCATTACCGCGAGGGTTATAATGTTCATATATATATATATATATATATATATATATATATATATATATATATATATATATATATATATATATTATATATACATATATACGTATATATACATAGATAGATGGATAGATAGATAGATAGAGACTCCTTAAATCTTTGATCACAGGGATCTACGAAAAGGCATGAATTAGAAACACTAGCTGTTCGAAATGCGAATGATCACAAGCCGGTCCCTCCCTGAAGCAAATTGTTTGTCAAATTTACGCTAAAGATCAGAAAATCCGAGGAAGATGCAGATGAACGAGTAAAATGAAACATGAAGACATTTATCCATGTGTGTGTGGGTGTGTGCGTGCGTGTGTGTGCATGTGTGCGTGTATGCTTGTGTGCACCACGTGTAACAAGAGAGATTATTACTGCGTAAGTAGCCGGTAAACAAAGGTAAACAAACAAGGAAAGAGAGAGAAAAAACACGCTTTGGTAGTCGACTTACGGAAATATGTAAACCGAAGCATTGTGATTTGAGGAGGGAAGACAGATGAACAAGGTAATCTTCTGTAAAAAGGGGATGAAATAACAGAGAGACTGGAGTGAAACCATGAACGTTTTCCGTCAATATTTTCACCCCGAGCGCTATGGGGAAACAAATTGTCACATTCTCAGATTGTTGGCAACCCAATCTTGGCACCGGGAAAGGTAAAGTGCTGATCTTCGGGCTAAATATAAATTACATACTCCTTAAAAAATGGAGGGAGGGAGAGCCGCTACCTCATTCCGCCTTACGCACAAATTCCTCTTTGTTACTAATATACGTAAAATCCCGGCCAATAGTTGATCATGTCCTCTTGAAAACGCACAGACGCTCTTCCAACACGTACGTATATGGTAGTCACAAGCCGTAGGTTGTCGAGGGGCCTCCCACGTGGGCGAAGGGGCGCTTTGGAAGAGGGCGGAAATATGGTGGGCGGGAGAGTGAGGGGTGGCAGTGCCTGTGGCAGGGAGGCCAGTTGCTTTTTGGCTGTGGGCGCCGGCATATGGTTACGTGTTCAGCTGGTTTGTTAGCATTGGAAAGCAGTTTTAGTTTAGTTTAGCGGAGGGGTTTATGCCCCCGGGATTTTCGTAAAAGGGTGTTCACTGTTTGTGTTGTGGTCGACTGTTTGTTGTGGCAGCGCTGGCGAGGAGCTATCTCGTGATTCGCACGTCGCTGTAAGTCAGGTAAGGTGGTGCTTAGATATGCCTTTCCAAAATTATCATTATTATTTTTTCTTAGAGCCTGGATGTTAGAGTCTTGAATGCTTGCTGCGATTTTTCTTGATAAAGAATGAATCTTCCGTGCAGAGAATGAACATTTTTTGACTCAAGAGGAATCACTTACTGGGGGCAGAGATGGGAAAGTGTGAATGCAGAATTTGTATCTTTATTTGGATTAATTTATTTTCATTTTAATGAATAAAGCTGGAAAAAAGAAATGTAACTAAAATGTATCCATGCATCGGAAAGGCAGACGGACAACGGAGCCTTGTGTTTTATTTGTAGCTTTTTATCGCGACGGTTTTACTGTGTCATTTATTAGCTTATCTTCTGTTACCGCACTTGCTTAACTTCCAACCGCGAAAGCACACGCACGTAGCGAAAACTATGCCATCTATTACGAAACGTTACGGGAAAAACGTTCTCATCTGGCATAGCGTTCCGAGATGTTCTCACAATGTTAATAAACCTCCATTTCCGTGAGTCATACAGACACAGTAGGATGGAAACTCCTACTGAGCTCGTCTGGGGAATTCCTTCTCGCTCTTCGTCCACCGACGTCAGACCGGCTTTTTGCTTATTTTCGTGTTCCGTGGGATTGTGAGACTTTTGAAAATGGCCGGGGAAATGCTATATCTTTGGTGGTCGTAAGTACATCGATAGGCGGCTGGGACAAAGAGTGTTTCGAGAGACCGAAAGTTGAGATATGCCTTACTGGGTATCTTGGTGTGAATGGTAACAGTAGATTCTTTTCGTTGATATGACTTTCTTGATATTCCACTATTTACTTTCCTACTTAGTTCGGTATGGGCGTCGACTATTACGTCATCAAAAGTTAAGATGTCGGTGGTTCTTCAGCCGGTTGGATAATATTTTGAATAATGCTTAACGAGTAAAGGTATCATAATATAATGGATAACTTTAACAGAATAAGAGATAACATCGAAACACTCCAATCTCCTATATTTGTTGCAATGAACTACATTTAAGGTAGTAGCCTGAAATTGCGCATGTCATTGTCCTAAATACTGCATGCTCACCAGCCAAGTCTCAATACGTAAAGTGAGGATATTCCCCTCACGTCAACCAGAGCCTCGTCAGCATGTAAAGTCCTCATGTTAATGAGGCAGAAACTGAAATAAAACGAGTGATGTTGATAAATGTGATGGTGTAGGAATTGTATAATGATGATGATATTGATGATGTCAATGGCCATAACACAAGTAATGAAACTGTAACTGAGAATAATAACGATAATCAAGATAACAAAATTATAATAATAATGATAATAATGATAATGATAGCGATAATGACAGAACTAATATATAATATAATAAATGATGGTATAATGATGATGACGATTTTGATAATGTATAATAACGTATGATTGATTGATAATCATAATGGTAATAATAATGATTGAATAATAATAATAATCATAATGTATAAATTATATTGATAATAATAGTAATGATAATAATTACAATATGATGATAAGGTTATAATAATAATGCTTATAATGATATCAAGAACAATTATCATAATAGTGATGGCAGTAATGATAATTATAATGGTACTAGTAATGGTGATAATGATAGTAATGACAATATTCACGATAATGATGATGATAAAGGTAATAATGAAGATAATAAAGATAAAAGTAATGATACTGCTGATGATAATGATAATGATAATAGTAGCAGTAATGATAATGATAATACTGATGATAATGACTAAAATAGTATTAGTAATAAGTAAGTAGTTATAATAATGTTATAATGATGATAAAAATAATAATAATAATGATAATAATGACAATAATAATAATAATGATGATACTAATAATAATAACAATAATAATAATCAAAACAACAATAATAGTAACAACAACGACAGCAACAACAACAACAACAGCAATAATAATAATGATGATAATGATTACAATGATGATGATAATAATGATAATGATAATGGTAATAATAATGATGATAATAAAAATAATAATAATAATAATAATAATAATAATAATAATAATAATAAATAACAATAATGATAATATAATAATAATTAATAATAATTAATGATAATAATAATTAATAATAATAATAATAATAATAATAATAATAATAATAATAATAATAATAACAATAATGAATAATTAATAAGATAAGATATAATAGTAATAATGATAATGATGATAACATAATCGGAGTAGATTGATAATGGGATTCGAGATAATAATAATGATTGATTAATAATTCACCGATAATAAGTAATTGATGCTGTCGGTTAATGATTTAATCCTGAATAACGGAATAGTAATAATAATATGGATCGGAGGTAATAATTAGATGAGGAAGATATTCATGTGTATGCAACTGATGACTGTTATGATAATGAACACCATAATGATGATATTCATGAAGACACTGATAACGATAACAAAAACAACAAAACAATTATGAATGAGATAAGAAAGGTCGATAAGAAAAGTGATTGTGATGATAATGATAATAAAACCAGCAGCAATAATCAATAAATATTTACTTATTGATTCTATTATTGCAAGAAAAACAATTATTGTTTTATTACTATTGATGATACTGATGATGATTGATAGTAATAACAATAATTATAATTAATGGTTATATATAAAAAGTAGGGAGATTGTAATCAACGATTTAAGGGAAGAAGCATTTGTAACAACAGCAGCAATCAACAGCATCAACAGAAGAGTGGCTACAGGATCTATACAAAAATGAAAGCACCAATAACATCAAAAAAAAAAAAATTATCACAGTAGTAATAAGACAAGAATAACAACAACAACTTAAATAAAACGAAAACAGCAACAACGACAACAAGAACAACGAAAACAGTAAAAAAAAGAAACAAGAAAGAGAAAGAAAGAATAAAACACCCATACAGCACTACACGTTCACTTCCCCTAAACTTTCTCTCGGTCTGCCAATTCCACCCGAAGACTTGCCTGACACTCATTCCCTGTATGCACTTGAAGGGGAGTTGGAGAGGAAATCTGCTGCGGCTGCGTGTTAAGGCTAGCCTGCTCATGCACCCTCGAGGCAAGAACCTGGCACAGTGCCTCACGGCCGCGCTGCCAGTGCAGACAGGCTCGATGCGTAACTAGGCGAATGAGGGTGACTTTAGTACTCCTCTCTAGATATGGTAACATATTCTTTGGGGCAGGATTATACTGCACACTCTAATATGAAATATACATATTATACATAAAACGCAGAACGCGACACACCATATTGCTATAAACATATACACCGGTGCACACACACATGGGAATATAAATACTAGTAATAATATTATATAGGCTCATATCCCTACTATATGATAACTATATCAATATATATATATCTATTTATATAGTACATTACACAGCACACACAACACCACACACCACACACACAACCCACACACCAGCACACCACACACACCACACAAACGCATAGAGTATTATATAATATATTAACTATATATAGTATATATAAGTAGTATGTATATCCGGCTAGATACGGGTGATGATAATATACAGTAGAGAGAGGAGGAGAGAGGAGAGAGAGGGGAGAGAGAAGAGAGAGAGGAGAGAGACCAGGAGAGGGAGAGAGAGACCGAGAGACGATCGGAGACCGAAGACGGAGAGACAGGAGAGAGGGAGAGAGAGACCGGAGACCGAGAAGAGAGAGAGAATAAAGGAGAGTAAGATTCGAAAGCCCCGAGAGAGACGAGAAAGAGAGAAAGAGAAAGGACGAAAAAGGAGAGATATAGAAGGACGAGAGAAGGACAGAAGAGGGAGAGGGATGAGAGAGATGGGAGAGAGAGAAGAGGGCGCGAGTCTGTACACGCGCCCCGTCTGCAATCGAGGGAGGCTGAGCTTGAGAAAAGATCT
>NW_020869278.1:309096-319096 GCF_003789085.1 Penaeus vannamei | reverse complement strand
AACAGGGTGATGAGTTAACAGGCACAGAGTCCCACGGCCATGGCTCAGAGGAGCAACATTTACCCGGGAATGAAATGCCGGAAGGTGGTGGACCTGACGAGCAATGTCCACAAGATCAAAAATCAGGGGACGATTTAACAACGGCTGAGTCTGACCATCAGACTTTAAGGGACAAAAACATATCAGAAAATGAAAACGTAGAGTCAGAATCTGATGGACACGTTCTACAGGATAGAAATGCATCCGGAATCGAGTGTAGGGCTGACTATCAGAGTTCACAGGATCAACTTATGCCAGAAAGTGTACATGGTGACAATACAGTGTCTATGGCTCCGTCAGCGACCACAGCCGATGATAATGCAAGTTACAGCGCAACCGCTGCTGACACTAACATGACTGAAGCGACCTCATTGACTGCTGTCAGTGATACAGGATACACATCAACCGAGGCCGATGTGCTAGCTGACTTGCCCTCAGTGTCAACAGTTAATATGACGAATGATTACTCCATGTTAACTGACAGTGAAACAATGACCCGAGACCAAAAGATGACAAATGGTGACACTGCAAAAGATATACCAGACTTGACCAAAGATCCCACGGGATGTATGCCTGAGATAACCAATGACACTATTAGAGATGTCTCTGAACTCCCGAGGGACGATACCACGAGAGCAGTACCACAGCTCACGAAAGATGATACTATGCGAGATGTTCCTGAGCTAGTAAGTGATATCGCAACAGAGATGAAAGAGGATGCGAAAGAAAGTGCAATAAAAGAGGAATTGCAAGGAAGATATCAAGATGATTTGGAGGTAGAGACTCCAGTGGGAAACGTTAAGAATGTAGAAATAAATGTTCTTACAAATGGCCAAGAGAAGACACCAAAATCTGTGGAATCAACGGTACAGAATGATGCAGCTGCCAAACCTACAAACAGTGTAACGCCCAGGAACATTGAAATAACTCTACTAACAAATGATGCAGAGAACAGTCCAAAAAGAGGAGAATTACTAACAGAAAACACGGCAACAATTTTAACTGAAAAGGGTCGATCATCACCATCACAGATGAATGGCAAAGACGTCCCAGTTCTCACAAAAGTAAAATCTTTCAAAGATGTACAAATAGTGGTTGAAGGAAAAAACATCAAAGACATACCAATAATGGTGAAAGGAGATGACGTACCAAGAATTTCTGATGGGAAAGTTATCAAGGATATTCCCATTACCATAGAGGGGAAGGAAGAACCAATAGTGCGGGCATGCAGTGCTGCAAGAGATGTTCCGATAACAATAGAAGGAAACGATCCCCAAAACCAACAAAATATGACAGAAAGCCATGTTAAAGATGTGCCCATGGTGATAGAAGGTGATGGCAAGAGAGATGTAACTATCAGAATAGAAAGGGTAAAAGATGTGCCAGCTGCAGCAGATGCTGAGAAAATTGAGCCAGTATCATTAGAGGCTATGGAGAACGACCTGGAAGCAGTAGGCACTGAGGACGAAAGTCGGGATGATCAGAAAGTAACCGAAAGAGAGGTACCAATAATTGTTGAAGCTGATGGCATGACCCTAGAAAGAAATGATGAACAGACTTTAGAAGATAACTCAGACCTTGGGCAAGATTCCAACGGAGATGTGTCAGCGCTGAGTGTGTCAAAGGGACGCGTGAAGGTGCGATAATGAATGTTTCCTCGAGTACTCACCCACAGTAACATCACAGACTGAAGGCCGCTCTCACCCACTTCGCTCTCCGCTCAGTGTTCGCGTAACTTGTTTGGTAATACTTTGACTGTACTACATATTAGGCGGCTTCCTTGTGCGAAACACACTAATCTTCAAGAGGTTTTGGAGAGGTTGCAAAGTATCACATTTACCATCACTTCTTGGACAACTGCATTCCAATTGTAAACTTCTTCCTGACATACAAGTAAAGATAGCACCTCATCGATACGTGACGTACGTTGTAAAAGACTCCTCTGTTTTTTGTGCATGATACTCGTAGCTGTCCTGAGTCTTTGGAAGTACCCTTTGCCCTTCTGAGCATGGTTCTTGGCTTTAAGGAGTCCAAACATATTCAGTAACAACGTGTAGGACTCTGTACATGACCCTCTGCGTCTTGTAGTATACTGAGCATGCTTGTTTTCAACCTTGTAGGAATCTGAGCATGGTTCATAGGTATAAGAACTTTTAAGCATGGTCTCTGAAGACTTTCTGATTTACTTAGAAAACATGGTGCTTCAGTTTATGGGGAGCTCGCATAACGAACAAAAGACCCCGAGCATGATTCTTGTTGAGAACCTCATTTAGAATGATTGTCATTAGGTAAAAAGAAACTTTGAGATAGATAGAAATACATCAGGTAGTCTAGCAAAAGAAAAAAGTAAATACAGAGTCCGATGTCTCAAGCAGCAACCTGGAGCGTCGAGTACGAGTATTCCATGTAGAAAAAAACATATACCTCTTTTCTTTCCCTCCCCCCCCCCCCGGTCCCACATCTTAAAAATCTCCTCACACAGCAAATCTCCACATATCCCTGCGAATACTTACGAATACAAAATGTGTTTTCAAAAAATGTATATCCCCTTCCCTTTTCCTCAGGCGTCCACCCCGTCTTCGAGGTTTCACGAGGCAGCGTCTTCGGGAGATGTAACGACGATGCTGACTTTGATGACAGAAGGAGGCATAGACGTGGACATTGCAGACGACAGGGAGCGGACGGCCTTGCACGTTGCAGCAGATAGAGGGCAGCTTCCGGCGGTTTTGTTTCTGATCGAAAAGGGTGAGGAAAGCATATAATACATATAATATATTATGATGAGAATGGCAATAGATGAATAGGGAATAAGCCTGATAAAGAAGCTTTGCTTGATATATAGTGACTGAAAAACCATGTTTAGACTGATGAATAGAAATACTTTTCATATCTAACTGTGCATGATGATTGTTTAACTGGCAAAGAGAATTAATGAGAAAATGAAGAAAAGGAAATTGTTCTAAATCTTAAACTCAAAACTAATTAAACTTGAACATAATAATTTTAGTTTATGATCGAACGCCATGGGTGTCGAACAGATAACAAACATCAAACGAGAATTCATGATACAATGTGTTTCGAAATTAGGTTGGGGAGCTAATGAACACGGGAAGTCGATCAACGAAGCTGCCTTTCGAATTTCAGATCGAAATTATAACAATAGTAAAAAAGAAAAGAAAAAAAATAAGACGCCAGACAAATTGATCATGACTGATACACGATCGGGGGAAACAATTTTTTTTTTCTGATCAAAAATGGTGTTCAGTGAATGAATAATATCGATAATGGATGATAAACAATAAGCTCGATAAACGGCTTATGGAACCGATAATGGATGGATAAGGAATACAGTAACGTATGAAAATGCTATTGATTCATGAAGGAAATATTTGTGTTAAATATTTGACGAATGATCATCAAGTTAATGAGGTCCCGAAGCCTAAATAACTGGACAAACAAAATAGATGAATACATAGATAAGAAAGAAAGAATCTGTTTTGTAAATAGATGGTGACGAGAAGGAAAAGGTGAAAATTGTGATGAAGGAGATGGTAATATTATGATGATGGAAACCATGATTTTACAAAGTTAAATATAGTGACGAAAAAAATGTGATAACAATAGAGAGGGAGAAAGAATATCGTGTGATAGTGACGAAGAAGAAGAGGAAGAAGAAAAAGTAGAAGAGGAGGAGGAAGAAGAAGAAGAGGCAGAAAAAAAGAAGAGGAAAAAGAAGAAGAAGAGGAAGAAAAAAAAAGAAGAGGAAAGAGAAGAAGAAGAGGAAGAAGAAAAAGAAGAAGAGGAAGAAGAAAACGTAGAAGAAGAAGAGGAGGAAGAAGAAGAAGAAGAAGAGAAAAAAGAAAGAAGAAAAGAAGAAGGAAGAAGAAAAAAGAAGGGGAAGAAGAAAAAGAAGAAGAAGAAGAAGAGGCAGAAGAAAAGGAGAAGAGTAAGAAGAGTAAGTAATAGAGAAAGTTTAAAAAAAAAAAAAAAAAAAAAACAGAAGTGTAGGCAGATAAAAGAAGGGGAGAAGACTAAGAAGAAGGGAAAAGGGAAAAATGGCCGAAAATTGTGATAATAATGATAATAGTTATAATAATAATAATGAAAATGATAATGAGGCTGTGTCATATTAATAATGATAATGATAATAATAATAGTAATAGAATAATTAAGGTAATAATAGGAAGAGAGAGGAAAAGAAAAAGAAAAGGAGAGGAGGAAGGACAAGAGAAGAAAAAGAACGAGAACGAGAAAAAGAAGGAGAAAAAGAAGAAAAAAAAAGAAAAAAAGAAGAAGGAGAAAAAGAAGAAAAAAAAAGAAAAAGAAGAAGGAGGAGCAGGAGGAGAAAAGAAGAAAAAGAAGAAGAAGGAGCAGGAGGAGAAAAAGAAGACGAAGAAAAATAAGAAGGAATAGGAAAGGAAGAAAAATAAAAGATAGATAAAAAAAAATGAAGAGAAAAATAAAAAGGAAGCGAGGAGGAAAATTAAAAAAGTAAAAAGGCCTAACTGTAACAGTAGCAAGAAAAGAAAAGAAAAGAAAAAGAGGAAAAGAAAGAAAGAAAAAAAAAGAAATCAAAATCTATTACTTAACCGAAACGCCTCTCTTGAGCCAACCCCCCAACCCCCCCCCCTCGTTCCAGGCTGCAACGTCAACCAGACGGACTCCGGCAGGCGGACGGCCCTGCACTACGCCGTGGAGGTCTGCGCCGTGGAGGTCGTCGCGGCGCTGCTGGAGGGCGGGGCGGCGGCGGACGTGCGGGAGCGGGCGCGCGGGAGGACGCCCCTGCACCTCGCCACCGTGACCAACTCCTTGGAAATCCTCAAGGTAAGATGCCGGCGGCCGGGTCTTCCGCCCGGAAAGTGGGAGAGGCTCGTCTTCATTTCCCTTTTATTCTCGCACTCAGTTTTCCTTTATTTGGTAATTTTCTATATTACGTCCGCATGACCGATATCGACGATTTTGGTATCGTTGGATTCCTCTCACTCTCCACATTGCAAATATATAGTTTTTATTGCGCGCTAACCCCCGTTAGCGACAAACTTGGCCCCGATAGCAGGGGAGGGCATGAAAGGTTCCAGGGAAAATGCGGGGTTAAATAGCACTAATAATATAACGCACAGTGAAAATAACCATGGTTATTCACATAACTTTTCATAATAACCATGGTTATTCACATAACTTTCCATTGCAGGGGGCTGTGCCCCCTGCGACCCCCCTGGGGGGGCTGCCGCCCCCCAACCCCCGCCGAGGAAACAAAACCTCCACCGCGTATTCACGGCAGGCTAGAGCGTTACACAATCATCGTCGATGTCAGAGCAGGGGGCGTATTACCTCGTAAGATTCTCACTGAATCAGGATATTAACCTTATTATAGTCAGCATTGTATATAGAGACGATTGTAGTATAATAAGGATAAACACGGTGGCCCGCCCTCGTCGGCGGGTTTTGCGCCTTTTTCGATGTTACACCGATGGCCTCAAAGTCGAGTTTCCCTTCCTCTGGAATAACGACATTCGTATTCCTAACCGAAATAACCGTCGCGTTCAGAAGTCAGTCATAGTCGCCGCGATGGCCGAGTGTGGAGGGTGCTCGTACTCCGAGACGGATTTTCTGCGCGAGATTGCCATTAGCCAAGAAAAAATGCTAGATATGTGCTTCCGCCACGGCCTCCTTCGTCGTGAGAAAGATTGCGGCAGGTGCGGGCAGCCAGCACGCCTAGACCTGAAGAAGAAAAGATTCAGGTGTGATAGGGCCGTGGCGGTCAGGAAGCAGAAGAGGCAGAGGTGTGACTGGTCTGCTTCGATGTTCGTGGGCTCTTTCTTTGCGCAATCTCAAAGCACCCTGCCTCCTTCACATTTTGCGGCAAAGGAGCACTCGATGTTCGTGGGCTCTTTCTTTGCGCAATCTCAAAGCACCCTGCCTCCTTCACATTTTGCGGCAAAGGAGCACCCTCCCTAGTAATTAGCGGCATTAATAAATCAGGTTAGTACTTTAAAAATCCTAGGTTATTGTAGGTTATCGGCTCCGCGTCTAGTTCGTGGGCGCTCTATCCTGCCGTGAATACGTGGTGGAGGTTTTGTTTCCTCGGCGGGGGTTGGGGGGTCGCAGGGGGCGCAGCCCCCTGCAATGGAAAGTCATGTGAATAACTATGATTATTTTCACTGTGAGGTTAAATTATTAGGGTAATTTTCTATATTACGTCCGGCGCTACGACATCGTCGCCCCCGCAATCGGGACCAAGTTTGTCGCTAACGGGGGGTTAGCGCGCAATAAAACCAACGATACCAAAATCGTCGATATCGGTCATGCGGACGTAATATAGAAAATTACCCTTTATTTGTTTTCTTTTTCTTTTATTTATTATTTTTTTTCCTACCCGGACTAGGTCAAATATAGTATTTTAAAGATTATTTATTTATTTATTTTTATTCATTCTTATTCATTTATTATATCATTATTATTTTCCTTCTTTTTGTATGTGTTACCGCCCATTAAAAAAATTAATAATTTATAACTAACTAGCTATAATGCCGTCAATCTTCCTCTGTATCTGTTTGTGATTTATTTTTATTTTTCTCTGCTGTCACAAACCGTGGAAATTCTCAAAATAAACGATTCTGTTTTTGTTTTTGTTACTTTTCGGTATGTTATTTAACGTTTTTTCTTAATCGATTGTCACAAATTTCGTGGAAATTCTCAAAGTAAAACGATTTTTTTTTTCTTTTTTGTTCAATATGGTGCAATCAATCCTTTACCTCATATTTATCGATGACCTTATTTTTTTCTCCTCTACCGTCAAAAAATCTTGGAAATTCTCAAGGTAAAAACTTTTTTCTTTTCCATTTTCATGTATCAATTTTCTCTAACCGTCACGTACTCATTTGGAAAATCTCAGGGCGTGTCATTACGTGTTTTCGGTCCCAAACTCTTGGGAATTTCCGGAGGTAAAACCCACTACTTTCCTTCTCTCCACTTAGGCGATTCCTAAAAGGTGAAGCTGCCAATAGACAAGTGGGTCTAGACACTAGGTAAACTCTGACACCATGTTATTTCCCTCATTTACTATTTTTCATTTATTTTTTTTTTTTTTATTTTTTTATTTTTTCATTTTTTTCATTTTATCAATTTTATTTTATCTTCTGTTTTATTTATTTATTATTATTATTTTTTTTGTGTGTGTGTAAAATCTTTGGTGTATTCCTTTATTTATATAATTAATTACATCGTTTATATGCGCAGACATTTGTTCATAGAGATATCGTTTCACTATTTCTCAAAAAGTTACAACAGTAATAAGATTGTTATCACTTATCATTATCATCAACCTATTATTATTATTATTATTATTATTATTATTATTATTACTATATTATCATTATTATCATTACTTCTACTTCGTATTCTTATCATCATTGCTAGTATCGTAATTATTATTATTATAATTGTTATTTGTAGTAGTATTATTGTTCTTATCATTATTATCATCTTTAATGTCATTATTATTATCATTTTTATCATCTTCATTTTACTTATCATTATTGTCATTATTATTAATATTGCTATTGTCACCACACAGTTATTACTACCATCATGGGTCGATTAAGAAATAAAAGGAAAAGAAAATGGATCAATCAGATGGGTTTATCAGATTCCTCGAATTTGCAATAGATGATTTTCGACTAAGATATGATTACGTTGATGTTGAAAGAAGTGATAATGATATCATAGAACTAGAGACAAACCAGATGAAATTTTACGATACGAAGAGATGCGCGCGCATATTCACAATCAGAAAACCATAGAGGTATTGCAAACACAGTGAAGTCCGAGTTCTCATTACGTTCGTGTGAATTTAAACGCTTAATTTTCTCGAATCGAAATGCCTGGCGGAGGCTGTGCCATTTCCTGTGAAAACAGACGTGACGGAAGGAAATAGTGTCGCTTTCCAGGATCTCGTCACGAAAAGCACCGATGGAACAGTGACGACGGCGTTGCACCGGGAAGATGGATCATATAATCTAAAATAATAAAATAAATAAAATAGAATAGCTGATGCTTATTATCGTTTATAGGATTCATTGTGTTATGTGTAGGTCTAGCAGATTGATGGGTGTGTCGTTCTCAATCTTTAAAATTTGCTACTGGAAGTCTTAGGACTTCTACAGGATATTTGTCGATATTATAGGAGTTTAGATCTCGATATCCAGGGAGAACGGCTGGACAACACGATATAAACAACGTGGATGGAAGCATCTTTTCCAATGGTAAGTAGGGTGTCGCACGACGTCTTGCGACACCCAAAACCTGTGTCATCTTTTCCGCGACACCAAAAGGTGTCTCGTTATCGGAGGCGAGACAGACCGCTAAGCGCCGCCCACTGTGGTGACATGATGGGAACACCCGCTGTTGACGGCTAGCTGTTTTACTGTACTGGTTATCTTTTCGACTGGTGCTCAGTATTTTGGAATATAATATCCTTGATAACTTTGATGTCTTATTTTGGGTTGTGCTGTGTTATAGATATCCAGTATAAGTACGGATATGCAGAAAGATAACCGAGGCAGGAGTAATACATCTGGCAGCTTGATAAATATTTACCACCTACCCAATTCCTGTCGCGCGAGAGGTGTCGCGTTTGCCATAACCTAAATGACTTTTTATATCTTATGGTAGATTGTACGGTGATATAAATACCCAATAAAGGTACGAATTTGCATAAAAAACCGAGGTTGAGTGAATGCATCTAGTAACGATAGAAGTTTACCGCCCATTCAATTCCTGTCGCGCGAGAGGTGTTGCGCAAACCGTAGCCGTCGGAAAAGACGGCTCATGTTTTGCTTGTCGGCAAAGAGTCAGTAACTTTAGACAATTTCAGTTTTCATTTCAATCTCATTATAATGCCCGATCATCTTTCCTTACTAAAGATGTTACATTATAGCATATATATATGTACAATATACTGAAATGCATGATATGAATGCCTGGCTGATAGTATCCCATTTTTGTATGAAGGATGTTATGGTAACCTTATCTCTATGTGTATCCAATCGACATGCAGCGTCTCATTCAAAATATCCGCAATCTGAATCTTTGGATGCGGCTGTTCAAAGTGATGCAAAAATCTGATATTATGAATATCATCATTCAGTCATTCATCATCATTACAGCCTTGCTTGACCATCTGCTCATGCAAACCCTTAAAAATTTCCAGCTCTTGCTCAAGCCCCTGCTGGAGGACCCTTGGCATGCTCGCAGTGTATTGAAGGTCGCAGATAAGGTAAGTCTGATAATGCTCTAGGAAAGGTGAGGAAGAGAGAGGGAGGGAGAAAGAGAGATAAGGTGTCTGATAATGCTATAGGAAAGGTGAGAAAGAGAGAGGGAGGGAGAAAGAGAGATAAAGTGTCTGATAATGCTATAGGAAAGGTGAGAAAGAGAGAGGGAGGGAGAAAGAGAGATAAGGTGTCTGATAATGCTGTGTGTAAAGTGGTAAGGGCGAGCACGTGGGAGAGTGACGGTTAGAAGAATGGATAGGGAAAAGTGAGAAGGAGAGAGAGAGAGAGAGAGAGAGAGAGAGAGAGAGAGAGAGAGAGAGAGAGAGAGAGAGAGAGAGAGAGAGAGAGAGAGAGAGAGAGAGAGAGAGAGAGAGAGAGGAGAGAGGAGAAGGAGAGAGGAGAGAGAGAGAGAGAGAGAGAGAGAGAGAGAGAGAGAGAGAGAGAGAGAGAGAGAGAGAGAGAGAGAGTTAACAGTTCTGTTCAATCGTACTGAACTACCATATCAAATAATGTACAAAGCATATGGTGTTGTAGAGAACATACTGGCAGACATGAATCACTTACCCCAGTTTTTGAACAAGAAAATCATGTGTATTCATGTACTTAGTCATCGATGTTTTAGCCTCCTGAACGTGATGATTACTTCCGAAGAATGTTCAAGCGACCGAGCGCGTCCGTCTTGGCTCCCT
>NW_020869278.1:299096-301596 GCF_003789085.1 Penaeus vannamei | reverse complement strand
TCCGGGACTTAGCCTCACCCCCTCCTGGAAAGACTACTAAGGCTTCTATCACAAAGACATACGTGGCGGAAAACTGCAGGATGTGTGTTGCTCGGCGGTGCGCAACTGGCTGCGGAACTCACCTCTGTACGGGTTTAAGGGAATCCGTGACACGAGCACGGGGGTTTGGCGGTTCGAATCCTACCCGAATTAAACATTTGGTTTTACTTCTAATTCACAAGATCAAATTGTGAGAGCTTGTGTAAATAAAGAAAAGGAAAAACCACACACCGCACGCCCACCACACACAGACCACACACACAACCAACCATAATTATATATTTATATTAATAATATATAATATATATATATAATATAATATAATATTAATAATATATATATATAATATATTAATGTGTGTTAGTGTGTGTGTAGTGTGTGTGTTGGTGTTTGGTTGTTAGTGTTGTTGTGTGTGTGTTGTGTATGTTATATATTTATAAGTTGAAAACCTCAGAATTAAATAACCGTACATAATTTCATAATAATAATAAGCCTAATTGATAAGATATTTATAAATTAGATAAAAGAAGGATAAGTTATAATAGAAATATATATTAATATGAAGCAACGAACGACCAGCGAACACACAGCACACACACAAACACACACACACACACGACACAACACACACACACACGACATATGATAAATGTAGGTGTCATAGAAAAGATGAACTAAGATTCCCCTGAGCGCAGGAAGCAGCGGAGATATCAGGGATGAGAGGATTTCCGTCCTCAATGAAAAGTCCAGGTGTCAAAGGAAGCTGGGAAGCTTGGAATCGAGCAGCGCGGGGCCCTTGTCCATTGAACTCAGGCTTCAGAGGCTGCTTTTGCCCACCATTAATCAGATCAAAGGAAACGCGAGGCACGACGTGAAAGCGCAAGTACGACTCCACGATGAATGAGTGAGGTACCACGAGAGAGAGAGAGAGAGAGAGAAAAGAGGAAGAGAAAGGGAGGCGACACTGGGGAAGGGACAAGAAAGCATGACGAGACGAGAGAGAGAGAAGAGAGAGAGCGAGAGAGAGATGAGAGCGATGGAAAGTGATGGGACGACCGAACCGAGGGCAGAGAGACGCAAGAGATGAGACAGAGAGACGAAGAGAGAGAGAGAAGAGAGGAGAGAAAGAGAGCGGGTGGGGAGGAAAGAGAGACAGAGAAGAAGAGACGATGGAGAGGATGGTAAAGAATGACTGATCAGGAGAGAGAGAGAGGATCCAGAGAGAGAGAGCAGAGCTAAGATGACGAGACTGAGGAGAATAAAGAGAGAAGAAAGAGAAGCATAAAAGAAAAGCTATTACGCACAAGAGATATATATATGATATCATCCCATTGAGAGCTAAAGAGCAAAGAGAAAAGAATTCGTTGGTGAAAAATAAAATACTATCCCGCATCCGCGCAGAGGCCGGCAAGCATAATATTGAAGAAATTTATACGACATCCGGGAATAATTCACTACCACCGGCGGAGTTTCCATGCATAAATATAGCGCCGTTGTGGCACTGGTGCCCATCCTTCTCGCCGACACGGACTGTATTGCAAGCTGTGTGTGTAAATACTTTCTTGTGCTAAGCCCTTCCTGGCTCGTGTGGTTTCGGTGTTTCACAGTCGGTGGAAGATCTTAAGTGCTTCTGCTGTCTCCTCGGTCGCTAGACCCGATTTGTCTCGCAACACTTGGTTGGGCGTTGGTTGTCCTTGATCGGCCCTTGCTAGCATTCACACACGTCCTTGCGTTCCAGTAGTGCCTGGCGGTACGCGTGTGGCAACAGAGCACCTGGTGGCTCTATGATCAACTAAGTTTTCCCCTCTTGTGAGAGTTTTTGTGTCTTCCTCCCATCTAGATAGCGCGTTCCCGATATGTCTGCCGTGTTTGTCTATTCAATGATCTCCTTTTATGTGCTTTCTTGCGGTTCCTCTTTGCAAGATTGTCTGGTATACAAGGGTTGATTGCCTGTGTTCATGCCTTTCTGCGCTTGTGCTGAACTCCTATCCGGCTGCGGGGGCTGCCTTGTTTCTCTCTTTAATTGTGCTTTGGCTATTGTTATGCATAGTGTTTTGTTTGCACTTTATTTGTTTTTTGGTCGCCCACAAGGTACAGGTTTCATAACTCCCTCTAGTTGTTTTTCCACATCTTCATCTATTTTTGTTGGAGCGTGGCAGGTGCAGTTTCGCGATTGAGGTTGATGCAGGCTCCTCGGTTTTGAGGCCTTCGTGTTGAGGTCTTTACTTAAGGTATCGTTATGACTTTCCGCAGCACCTCTTATCTTTGAACACTACTCTTTCTTGTCAGTCTAGGCAGACCAGTGACTATGTTTTTGAAACGTGTTTAACTAGGCTCTTCATGCTTAGAGTTGTCATGTGTCTTTCTGCGGAGGTTCCATTACCAGGTCTGCTAGGACGTTCATTTGGCTATGGTCCATCTTATGATGTTCCTCATCATGGCGAGGTTTAAAGGGGTAGGT
>NW_020869278.1:281596-284096 GCF_003789085.1 Penaeus vannamei | reverse complement strand
CACTGTTTCCCTCCCACACTCCCCTTCTTCCCCTCCACCCTCCCTTTACCCCTCATACCTCCTTACCTCCCTCCCCTCACCCTCACCCCATCCCTCCTTCCTACCCTCCACCTTTTCTTCACCTCGCCCACGCACCCTCTACCCCCCCCCCCATCCCCTCTACCAACCCCACCACTCCCGCCCAGCGCTAAGAGCCTCCGCACGCCCTCCAACATGTTCGTGGTGAACCTCGCCCTCCTCGACTTCATCATGATGCTCAAGACGCCCGTGTTCATCGTCAACTCCTTCAACGAGGGGCCCATTTGGGGCAAGTTCGGCTGCGACATCTTCGCCCTCATGGGGTCCTACTCCGGGATCTGCGGCGCCATGACCAACGCGGCCATTGCCTACGACAGATACAAGTGAGCCTTTTGTTGATGTTACGATTGCTGTTATCATTACCATTATTAAGGAAATCACCTCATTAACATTATCTTAATTATTAATGATGTCAAAGCCATATCACGATTAATATCATTGCTATCATTATGATCTTTAACATTATCACTTTAATATCATTATCATTTTATTATTATATGTCTACCATTATTATCATTGCTATTATCTACACTGATATTGTCATTACTGTCGTTGTGAATAGAAAGAATATTTTATTCAACTCATCAGCTTTAGCGTTTGAGAAATAATCGTAGAGCTGAGGAAGATCCCACTGTCGTTTTACTATGACCTTCTTATACTTCCCTCTCTGCAAAACCCGCCTCTGCAGGACTATCGCAAAGCCGTTCGAGCCCAAGATTAAGTCTGGCACGGCGTTCCTGATCGTGCTGGGGACCTGGGCCTATGCCACGCCCTGGTGCCTGATGCCCCTCTTCGGCATCTGGGGCAGGTTCGTGCCAGGTAAGGAGGAGGCCGGGGCACGCACGCAGGGATGGGCATACGCAGGCAGGCATACACAGACTTAGATACGCATACACACGAATACGCATACAAATTCACGTTTACATACATATATGTGTACACAGACACACACGCTTATATACGCATTCACACACACACATACACATACAGAAACAACACACTTATACAAACACGAGCAGACACACTTATGGATTTGGATACATGAGCATACACATTATACTGCTTTCTACACAATCGTATGCACATGTACAAACTGTTATCTTAGATATAAAGGTATAAAACAAAACAAAGACAAAACACAAGCTCTACCTGCATTCTCTTTGCTCAAAATAACATTTTCCCATATTCCTTATTACACATAAATGGATCTGTGCATTATACTTATACACACGTGATTCCTATTATCCTTCACACACACGTTTTATTACTATCATCTAGTCTCTGTATCCTCATGATTCATTTATTGATAGTATCATCATTAACAAACATACACACATGTCTCAGTATCATTACTGTAAATACACGGAGTTAATTATCATCATTAAACACAATGAGTCTTGTCTATCACCATTGCGGTACACTACAAGGGCCGCTATCATTATTATGCAGGGAACAAGACAGCAAGAAAAATCTCATGCTCATCTTCCTATATATAGGGAGGAGAGGAGAGGGGGAGGGAAAGGGAGGAGAGGAGAGTGGGAGAGGGGAGAGGAGAGAGGGAGTGGGAGAGAGAGAGAGGGAGAAGGAGAGAGAATCTAACCTCAGACCTCCCCCAACCCCCTTCCATTCCAGAGGGCTTCCTGACGACCTGCTCCTTCGACTACCTGACGGAGGACGAGAACACCCGCACCTTCGTGGCCGCTATCTTCTTCTTCTCGTACATCGTGCCCGGTTTCTTCATCGTGTTCTTCTACAGTCAGATCTTCAGTCACGTCCGAGCTCACGAGAAGGCGATGAGGGCTCAGGTCAGTGGTCGCTTTTATTCTCTCTGTATATGCACACACACACACACACACAACATGAACATGTACATTCGCGCATATGCACATCCAAAACGACACACACATACACGCACAAACACACACACACAACCCTCTAAAAATTCTTACTGTGTGTAAATTTCAAAGTGTCACGCACACAAGCCCAATCCCCTGTAAGTTTGTCCAAGCCTTATTGCATATTTGTGAAATACACGAAGGTGTAAAAGAGGAGGAGAAAGAAGAATAAAAAAGGAAGAAATTGGAGAGTTGGAAAATGAGAAAAATAAGCAGTAGGAGAAAGCACACCAAGATGAAGGCAAGAAGAGGGAGGAAAAAGAAAGCGAATTGGAAAAGGATAAAAGAAAACGGAGGCAAAGTTTAAAAAAAAGCAAAATAAAATAGAACCACAGAGAAAGGAAACGTGGAAATACGAAAAGGAGAAAGCATCGAAGAAAAAGCAAGATTACACGGATTAAAACAAGAAAAGAGAACAAAATCACCCATCACGTACAAGCTTCAAGTGTACAGTTGCGGTCAAAACTCTTGTCGAACCTTCGAAGCTTCATTTCTTGGCTTGGCTTCTGCATTAGGAACTCGAGGTG
>NW_020869278.1:266596-269096 GCF_003789085.1 Penaeus vannamei | reverse complement strand
CAAACCTATTAAAAGAACCACTTAGCTCTATCCACAACAACTACGAACAGCAACCACCCACATCAAGCATATCAACAAAGCATTCTCAACCCCCCCAAAATGACAGCAACCACCCAAGCATACTCATTCCCATCCGCCCAAAACAGCAACCACTCACCCACGCTCCCTCTCCTTGTGTTCCTCCCTGCAGGCTTCACGGCAGACACAACCCTGACCCTGATGCTGAACTACCCGATCACCATTGGAAATTTCTTTAACGTTTTCAACAGCGGGGCTTCTGTTGTTGTTCAAGGTAGGTTGTTTTATTGTAGTTCATGGTGATGATTTGATGGTGAATCGATGGTAATGATATCTTGTATTTATGAATGATTATGTAGTGTAGTAGTAATGATAATATGAAAGGTAATGAAAGTGATAATGGTAATGAAAATGGTGTCACTAATGATATTGATGTTATCACTATTGACAATAATGATATTGATAATGCTGATAATGATAATAATGATATCAGTAATGATAATGATAATGATTATGGTATCACTAATGATAATGATGATACTGACAACAACGATGATAGTAATAATAGTAATGATCATGATAACTATAATGATATGAATTAAAACACTAATAAGCAATTACTTTGTTATCATATGCATTATGACAACATCATACCAGCAACCTCCATTTCTGTACGAGAGAAAGTGAAAGAGACAGAGATAAAGAGAAAGAGGAAGAAAGGTGAGAAAAAAAATGTATGTTGAGGTCAAGGGTCCATTCTTCCTTAATTGGCAAGTCAGTAATCAGACTACACGTGCGTACTCTTCCATTCACAGAAACGACCCCCTGCTCATGCAACTTGGCTTGGATCCGCCTGAGTTCGTTCCTCCAGCAGGCGAGCATCTCCTGCATCGTGAGGCAGGACTTCGTCAGCTTGGCCAACGTCCCGGAATCCTCTTTCCTTCACTGCTGCGGCGCTTGAGTTGCCACGGCGGGAGGAAGAGGTCTGGCTGACAAGGAAGATGAATGTGATGATAATTGATGGCGGTGATGATGATGGTATACTAATAAATAGATCAAAATGATGGTCTACTAATAGATAGATCATAATGATGGAATCCTTGTAAACAGATGATGATGACGGTATACTAATAAATAGATGATAATGATGGTATAGTAATAAATTGCTCATAATGATGGTTGCAATCATGATAGAAAGATAAGGGTGACTATGATGGAAATATAATAATGATAATTATGATAAAAATATTTTGATGACAATGGTTATGATAAAGATAACAGCGATAATAACCATAGGAAATATATTGATGATAATAATCATGAGAAGGATGATGGGTGATGATGATAACGATGTTGATGATAGAAATAATGAAGTGATGTTGATGGCAATCTAAAATGATAATGATGATAGCAATAAGAAGGAAAACGGAGGAAAGAATATCTGATGGCAATAAAAATGAATGGTAATAGAATGGTAGAGATAATGACAATACATTGTAATGATAATGGTTATATAATGGTAAAAATAATAACAATATATGGCAATGATAATGATACCATGGTAGATATAATGATAACGTAATGGCAATAAAGATAATGGTACAATAAGAATGAGGAAAATAATATGATAATACTGATGATAAGAAATGAAGGCGGATATTTTGCTTTTTATTTATTTCAATCCTTTATCTCGGGCATTTCCTCGTTTCTTTGATAAGCTTTCTCTTTTACGGATTTTAAGTCTGGTCCGCGTTTGCATTTCACGCTTCAAGGGCAGTCGGGTTGTCATGTGCCAGTCACGGAACATAGACAACAGAACACACACACACACACACACACACACACACACTCACACACACACACACACACACACACACACACACACACACACACACACATCACACACACACACACACACACACACACACACACACACACACACACACACACACACACACACACACACACACACACACACACACACACACACACACACTCACACACACACACACACACACACACACACACACACACACACACACACACACACACACACACACACATGCGGGCCCATCTAGGTATGAATATCGATATAAATGAGAACATGGCTGAACTAACCAAAAACATGTCTCACAGTGTCCTCTATATATGCGTTTGAAATATCTATCTATCAGTTTATCTATATACATACACACATATGCATATATATATATATATATATATATATATATATATATATATATATATTATATACATATGTATGTATATATATATTTATCATATATATGTACTTGCACACACACATACATATGTAAATACATACATACATAAATTAATAAACATACACATGTATACATACATACACACATAAATGGATAAATACATACTCACATGCAGATGTGTACATATACTGTATATATTTACTAACACAAATATATGTAGTATATATATAGTAACAAACACACACACACACACACACACA
>NW_020869278.1:259096-261596 GCF_003789085.1 Penaeus vannamei | reverse complement strand
TGGTAAAGTTTTAAGTATTTTAACTGAATTTTCAACTGGTAGGCAGCAGCGTGTTCATGTTGATGGTAGTTTCAGCTCGTATTCTCATGTATCTTCTGGGGTTCCTCAGGGTAGTGTTCTTGGCCCTTTGCTCTTTATCATGTATACAAGTGATATGTGGTCTGGCATTACTAATAAAATGTTGGCATATGCTGATGATACTTCTCTCTATGCTGATATTCCTTCTCCGGCAACTAGGCAAATAGTAGCTGACAGTCTCACTGTAGACCTGATGATGATTCAGTCGTGGTGCTCTCGGTGGGGCATGAAATTAAATCCTACTAAGTCTAAAGAAATGATTGTGAGTCGGTCTCGAACGCAGTTGCCTCAGCATCCAAGTCTGCTGATTAACGGAGTCTTAATCACTTCGGTGGATAACTTGAAGCTCTTAGGTGTAACCTTTGATTCAAAGCTTACATTTGAATTGCATATTAGGAATATGGCCCGGGCAATTTCATCAAAGTTAGGCATCATTCGCAAGTGCAAGAAAATCTATGAAGATGACATTACACGTAGGTGCTTCTTTTCTTTTTTTTTCTGTCTCATTTTGAGTATTGTTCTTCTGTGTGGTTATCTGCTGTAGACCCACACTTAAGACTGCTTGATCGTTCTTTTAATTCCATTAAATTTCTCCTGTCTGACTTAAAATTTGGACATTGGACATCGTAGAGTTATTGGGGCTCTTTCAGTTTTATACAAGATTGTAACCGATAATTCACATCCCCTCTATAAGTTTTTACCTGATTTTTATCAACCTGCAAGAATTACCAGAAGTTCTATGACCCTCAATTCAATGACATTTGATGGAAGTCGATCGTCTACAAGTCAGTTTTCTAGATGCTTTTTTTACTGCTATTTGTAGACTTTGGAATAGATTGCCTTCAGAGACTGTAACTTCTTCGACTCGATAAATTTAAAACGTCAGCTAACATATTTTTCTTACGTAATTAGCTGCCTTTCTTTTATTCATTCTTTCTTAGCTGTATCTTGACCTGCACTGACACCTTTGGTGGTATAAATCTCGATTTTTTCAGTGTGGCTCATTATATAGCTTAATATAATAATAATAATAATAATAATAATTATTATATATATGTATATATTATATCGAAAATAAGTTAAACCCAGTTTCATAAGCGTAAACGAATGTAGAATTTCCTTCGTGATTATCAACCTTCGCGACGGACAATTAGGCGGCGCACGAGACGAGAACCCCGGTCCTCACTGTCGCCGCATTGAGAGATTCTCGCCCTTCCGCACTCTTGCCTTAGAGTAGTTGAATATGACGCGTTTTCTTTTGCCCTTAGCTATGGAGATGGATCATTGGAGGATGGCAGTGACTTAGTATGAGTTTCTCTCCAAAGTGAAAGATTTATATTACGAAAAAATAAAGAGAAATTATCAAATGGCTTTTCGGATATTTTTCCTATCCGATTTTGACCTACACACCATGCAAGTATGTTTAGGTTTGGATGAGAATACATGAGCAGCTACGTCTGTCTAACAAACTCGCAGCGAGCAATTGCATTCTTTGGGTTGGCTCACCACCCCACTGAGGACTCTGTGGTGGACCGCCTTAGACGTTTCTGATTGTAATCTTTTTACGTTTGCAGGTTCATTTGGAGCCATGTAATATATAATTTTTTTCCCATAATAAAGTCATTTACACATACGAAAGGATAGATGTAAAGTTTATGTGATATAATCTATTGGGTGGGAAAGGCTAGATGAGTAGCAACGCGATGTGTCATGGCGTCTGCTTCTATTTTTGGGGAAAAAGCACATGGGGTTTATTTTGATGACGTCACAACAGTTACTGATGCTTTGTGACTATGACCGATCATTTTGGTCTTTTAAGTTTTCAAAAAGGACGGAAAATAATCATTTTAATGGTTATATTTCCCATTGAACAGTCATCAAAACTGACGCCATAACATGCTACAGATCTAGCCTTTCCCATAATGTATTCATATAAATACGCCTACAAATTACTGCTATCCTTTATTGCATCACAAGAAGAAGCGTTAACGATAATTGAAAACTAGCGATTTGTATTTTAGAATTTGAACGCTTGCTGAACGGTTATTTCTGACGAACGAGGAAACAGTTCAGTCCCTCTGTAACTAGCGCGTCGCAAGATACACACCGCGTCAGAGTCGAAGGAAATAAAGCGAGGAAATGTATGCATTACGAATCTACCTGGTCCGCCAAAATATGCAAATGACCGCGATTCATGTACGTGCACAAATGAGCACATGTGTATGTACTCACATATACACTCGTTTACACGCTTGTAAACACGCGAGATACGTGTATATTCAGTAAAGTCGAAAGCTATAGAAATGATGTGTATCGCGTGGCTTCTGACCAGATATTATACTATGAATTAAAATGAAAATGTGTACGTCCACATCTAGGCCTATACACCTTACATTCAATATCCACACGTTTACACACGCGT
>NW_020869278.1:241596-244096 GCF_003789085.1 Penaeus vannamei | reverse complement strand
ATGGAAGGAGAGGCGGAGGAGGAGGAGGAGGAGGAGGAGAATGAGGTGGAGGTGGAGGGAGAAGAGGAGGAAGAGGAGAGGAGGAGGAGGAGGATGAGGTGGATATGGAAGGAGAGGAGGAGGAGGAGGAGGAGGAGGAGGAGGAGGAGGAGATGGAGTGGATATGGAGGGAGAAGAGGAGGAAGAGGAGGAGGAGGAGATGGAGGTGGATATGGAGGGAGAAGGAGGAGGAGGAGGATGGAGGTGGATATGGAGGGAGAAGAGGAGGAGGAGGAGGAGATAGAAGTGGATATGGAAGGAGAGGCGGAGGAGGAGGAGGAGGAGGAGGAGGAGGAGGAGGAGGAGGAGGTGGAGGTGGAGGGAGAAGAGGAGGAAGAGGAGGAGGAGGAGGAGGAGATGGAGGTGGATATGGAGGAAGAGAGGAGGAGGAGGAGGAGAGGAGGAGGAGGAGGAGGAGGGAGGTGGAGAAGGGAGAAGAGGAGGAAGAGGAGGAGGAGGAGATGGAGGTGGATATGGAGGGAGAAGAGGAGGAGGAGGAGGAGATGGAGGTGGATATGGAGGGAGAAGAGGAGGAGGAGGAGGAGATGGAGGTGGATATGGAGGGAGAAGTGGAGGAGGAGGAGGAGGAGGTGGAGGTTGAGAAGGAGGAGCAGGATGAGGTGGAGGAGGAGGAGAAGGAGGTGGTGGAGGAAGAGGAAGAGGAGGAGGTGAAGGAGGAGGGGGAAGTGGAGGTGGAGGAGGATGAGGAGGAGGTGGAGGTGGAGGAAGATGAGGAGGAGGAGAGGGAAGTGGTGGGGGAGGAGGAAGAGGAGGAGGTGGAGGAAGAAGAGGAAGAAGAGGAAGAGGAAGAGGAGGAGCAGGACCAGGAAGTGGAGGGAGAAGAGGAGGAGGTGGAGGGAGAAGAGGAGGAAGAGGAGGTGAAGGGAAAAGAAGAGGAGGTAGTGGAGGAGGAGGAGGTGAAACAGCAGCAGGAGGAGGAGCAGGAAGAGGTGGAGGAGGAGGTGGAGGAAGAAGACGAAGAACAATAATGATATGGTGGATATGGAGGGAGAAGAAGAAGAGGAGGAGGAGGAGTTTGAGGTTGAGGTTGAAGAGGAGGGGGAGGAGGAGGAGGAGGTAGAGGAGGAAGAGGAAGACGAAGAGGAAGAGGAAGAGGAGGAGAAGGAGGTGGAGGAGAAGCAGGATGAGGTGGAAGTGGAGGAGGAGGAGGAGGAGGAAGAGGAGGTGGGAGGAAGAACAAGGGGAGGAAGAGGAGGACGGGAAGTGGGAGAGACGAAAGGAAAAAGAAAGGGGAAATGGAGGAGGAAAAGAAGAAGAGGAAAAAAAGGACAAAAAAGAGGTGGAGGAGGAGGAAGGGCGCAGATGACGACAAGGAGATGGAGGAAGAGGAAGAAAAGGATGAACAGAAGATGGAAAAGGACGACAACAAGGATGAGGAGGTGGAGGAGGAAGACGAAGAAAAGGAGATGGAGAATGAGGAAAGATGGAGGAGGATGTCGAAAAGGGGAGGAGCAGGAGGACGGGGGAAAAGGAGAAAGAAGATAAGAATAAGGAAGAGGAAGTGCAGGAGGAGAAGGGCAAAGGTGAGGACGAAGGCGAACACAAGGAGGAGATGCAAGAGGATGTCGAGGATGATTAAAAGGAGGAGGGGGAGGCGGAGGAGAAGAGAAAGGACTGGGCGGACATTCCAGAGAATGAAGTGCAAGCAAAACGTTTGTCTTATTTCACAACGCCCCCCCCCCCTCCAACACACACATTCCCTAACTCTTGTTCAGTCAATGCATTCATTGTATATTAGTATGTTTCCTTTCCCGCTCTGCTAGTTCCTTTTCACTCCCAAATCTAAGACGCCCTCCTCCTCTTGACCCTAAGCCAAACAATTGCTCCTTCTCACAACGCTCCTCTGACTGTCCTCCTTCCACTCTCCCTTCCCCCTTACCCATTACCTTTTCCACTATAAGTCCTCTCTGGTTCCCCTCTGTTTCCCCTTTTCCGATCTTCTCTTTAAGCCCCTTTTCCCTCTTTTTCTTCCCTCTGCATCATCGTACGAACCTCACAGATTCGTGCAATGATTCAAATGTGATTATCACCCTATGTTACTTCAAAATGATATGCGAAGTCCTCAGTCACATAAAATATACATTTGGGTATTAGATATCAAGCTTACGCAAAAATAGATACTAGAAGTCAGCAATAGCATGAAATATTATTCTAGGCATAATATTCATATATAAAATGTAAAACTGAACGGGCGGAATGAGACTAGATGAATATTTAATGTAATGATACCAATAATGATATAAATAGAATTGATGATGATGACAGACAGTAATAATGGTAATTACAAGAATTATCATCTGTGCTCGTTCTTGATATCAGTACCGTTGTTACAGCTACATATAAAGGCCATAGTCTCTTTAATTATAAAGTTTCACAGCTTGATAGCTTAATAGGAATAAGATTTGTATATCTTGTTTGAATTATAAATGTACAAATGACT
>NW_020869278.1:216596-221596 GCF_003789085.1 Penaeus vannamei | reverse complement strand
GTTCAGTCGATGAGGTGAGAGCCTCCTGCGGGCGACGTGGCGCTGCCTAGTCTTGACTTATCCCGCATCCTGACGTCTGCGTGCGTGCTTGCTTGTTTGTTATAGTCGTAGGAAAGTTGTCCTTTCGAGTGGGTACTTGATTTTATCATTTCATTCAGTATTACAAGATTGCCAGGATATGTTTGAACTCATTGTTTACCCATGGTCTTTCATATTTACATTTTTATTGTTGTGCAGCAAACAGACATATTATCAACATACCGATACCTTATATGACCGAAAACCGAAGAAATAACAGCATTTAAAAAGTGACAAGAACCAAGCCATCGACGACAGTTGCAGTGTCTTAAAAAGGAAAAAGAATCGACACGAAACATCCGACTTGTCTCAAAAAAAGAATAAAAAAGCTTCCCCACAAGACAGACCGACAAAGCGCCTTCAGAACAGACCTCCTCCAGACCATGAATTATTTTAACGAATACAATAGCTTGTGGGCGACACTTGAGTGCTCTTCAGACGATCCCTGTGTTGCAGGAGGCACGATGGCTTACTTGGAACCACAAGAAGAAGGCGCAGTAGGGGGACTCGTCGATGAAATAGAAGCCTACCTGTTTCTGGACATTAGTGAATGGGAGGGCAAGGTAAGTCTGGAATTCTTTTTTTATATATTACAGTTAATGCCAGTTAGAGATTTAAAAGGGGGGGGGGTCCGAATCACAGGAAAGCATTTAATCTTCTAGTATTGATATTAATATTGGAAGGGGAGGGAAGGCGGTATTCAGGTATTCATTCAGTGTCGCCCGGGAATGGTGTATACATGCTGCGTTCACTGTGGATTTAGTTTGTTGTGTTTATATATAGATGGGTGGCTACGTAAGGGCTTAGTCCAAAGAAATCAATTATTAGGCTTACCTAGTTATCCACTTCTTGATTTTAGAGGAAAATATCTGATCTAATAGTAGTTTTAATTACATTATGACAATTATGCCAATAAAATAATAATAGTATCATTATTGATATTAAAAAAAACGTAAGGAAATGCGAGTTCTGGGAAGGTTCCATAGGCCTACTAATCTACTCTGGCGGCTGACCTCTCTTGGGGCTCTCAGTATGTGTCCATTTCACAAAATAAAACTACAGGGGACATTAAATGTACTTTTTTCTTGATATAATATTAACTACTTTTTACAATATGTCAGTACTTTAATTTTCTACTAGTAATATCCGAAAGAGGGGGAAAGGTGATAATCTATATGTTTTCTAACAGTATAGGTTAAGGGAAAAAAATATGCAAAGTAATTCTGTTTGAATTCATTAATGATTTAAACAGATTACTATTCAGATTTTTGGTATCGATAATGTAGGCAAGAAAGTTCATCTACTTTGCATGTTTCCTAATTTATATTTCACTTTTGAGAGTTTTGTGAGGGTGAAGGGGAGGAGGAGGCTGTATCTCTCCTAATCCTTTTGTTTCTGAAAATGGTCTAATATGAAATATTTCTCAAAATGGCATTGAAGTGTTTATAAATTAAAGTGATAAAGCAACAACAAAACATTTACATTAAACAATATATGTAGAAAGGAGTACTGTTGAAAAAAATACAGAGATTTATGAACATTATCTTTTTTATATACACTCTGAAATGATTAAAATCAAATTGTCTTAGCATACTGAAATGAAATTTGAGTATTTGACAAAAGAGGAAGCATTTGTAGCATTTTCCCATCCTACCCAATACTGCCTTAGAAAAAATCTATAGTAGTTCAAAGTGCTCCACCAGTAAGGCACTTTTTCCCTTTCAATGGGGGTAGCCCTGTGTTCCCCCAAATTAGCATAAAATGTCATTTTTAAAGCTCAGTAAACATTCTTTGAACCTTATCTCTGAACTGAAAATAGGAATCATAATTAAAGCTTAGTTCTATACTATGCACACATAACCTTTTCTTTGAAGGAAATCACAAGGTAGATTCATTTTTATTGTAGTCACTATATATTTAAAAAAAATAGTTTAACACATTCACTGATATTGTTTGGGCTAAGGTTTATACTACATTTTAACACAAATTATACTCTATTTGTGTTATCCATAGTGCTAGGCTTCTGCTAACACATAGATATCTTCAGTCTTCAGTGTTAGATTAAATAAATCGGCCATTCAGTCTATCTGCATAATTCCATAATTAAAGAAGTTTCCACATCAACTTGTATTATAACGTTTACTTTTGCAACATGAAAAGCACGCCTTTTAGAATTCATTAGCTTGACATTGAAAAGCCAGTCACTCCTTTCTGGCCCTCAGGTTGTTCAATGGAATATTGCCATCATCAGAGTTCCCTTCATGACCGCTCGACTCAGCGTTACTGCTACTATTACCTCTGGTATTTCCTTGCACTTTCTTGACTCTTCCTCCCCTATCTGGTTACCTTTGCCCTTTCTCTTTTTATTCTGGTGTTCTATATAGAGCTGATGAGTTTTCTCTTTTATTTATCAGGTGTTTTTTTCTTTCGATGTAGTGTATGTAATGATTTTATTTCCACCTGTTTGTTCTGAGCTAGTTTGAATGTTGAATCTCCTTGGCTTGGATAAGGGACGAGTTTTAACAAGCTCTTCCAAACAACTGCTGGATTGATTCTTTTTATTAGATGAAGGTCGAGAGCATTGGCCATAATGATCTTGATTATCGATAGGAATAATAGTATCATGTAATTTTTACAAAACACTTAATGTCGTATGTGAGTCATTTCTTTTAACTATGGGATTGATATTCTGACATGAAGGTGTGCAGTCAAGAGCTTTTAAAACGCATTCAGGAAGATCGTGCATTCAGGAATATTTCGCATTCGGGAAGATCATACATTCAGGAAGATCGTGCATTCAGGAATATTTCGCATTCGGGAAGATCATGCACTGCAATTCATTTCCAAAGATTAATGAGGCTCCACTTTTTCGCTGCCTGCTTATAACAATTATGAAAGTCCATTTTCTGACAAGTCTAGTTGCTACCATTTTTGCAAATTATGGTAAGTAAACTCTTGATAATACATCATGTCCTGCTGCCCCAGCAAATTTAATGCCGAGTCCAGAGATACTGCAAAAAAGAATGGTCTTTAAATGGGTTTGATAAAATGCTCTAGCTCTTGTGGAAATATATCAATACCTTTTTGATGACTACTTCATTGCTGAATACCTGTTTACATGGAAGGATTACAGTTTGTAATATATAGTAATTACCAGGGAAGATTTATAGTATGACCTAACATTATATCACAGGACAGAATCAATGGAGTTGATAAGAAATATTTGATTGTCTGGTAAAGAAACATGGAACCAATTTGTCAACAGGACCAGCTTGTTCAGCTTGGATTTTTTGTCAAACTTATAGTAATGGATCCTCAGTTTGTGAGACGAATTTTTCAGCTTATGATGGGAGCTTGTTAACTGCATTTCATTACAAAATTATCAATCGAGCCTATAAGAAAAGATTGTCACTGTTAGCCAAAATATAGTATTTGTAAAGCAAATCAACCAGACGGGGATCTTAAACCATGGGTTCAACCAGCCTCGTTTAAAATAACATTTTAATGACCTTAGCTGTTGAAATAATTTTAAATAATCAATCAATCAGATTTTATGGTTTAAGGGTTCCAACCCGACAATTTGCATATTTCTCATATTTGGATATTATGAATCACGGTGAGCTAAGACCCCCGACCCAACCTCTTCTATATATCCTTTTTTTCTTTTCTTTTTTTTTCATCAATTCACCATCAGCTTTTCCGAAATCAATATGTTATTTTAATGTTGCGAACCCTCTAAATGAACTAGGTCATAACTTTATTATTAAAATTGAGCCTATAACCGACTTCTGTATTAGAAGAGAATAATTTCCACTTACTATTATCCTAAATCTAATATACGTTTTGTACCGAACGAAAAGGCATGTTGAACAGAATGTGATTGAACCACAGTTCAATCTATAGTTTTAAAAAATCAATGACGTCACATATGTCATTTACGAAAAGAAATTAAAAAAAATACGAAATCACTTCCTAACTAAAATATTTAAAACTTACCACCTAAAACCTGCATCCGACAAGTGAAAGCGCCTTTGTTTGAAAGTGCTCGACCGCATGAGAGCTTCACACTCACAGGGAACGCTCTAAACCGATCAGCCCGGGGTCATACATCCGTAAGAAGTGCATTTAAGGAAATTAAAGGCTATGGTCAACTAAACCCACTCTCCCTAACATAAAAACATATTTGCAATTTATATATATGTATGTATGTGTGTGTGTATGCATGTGTGTGTGGTTCACGTATATATATATATATATATATATATATATATATATATATATATATATATATATATGTATATATATATATATATATATATATATATGTATATATATATATATATATATATACATATATATATAATATATATATATATATATATATATATAATATATATAATATATATATATATATATATAATTATATATATTATATATATACACATATACATATACATATACATATACATATATATATGTATATATATATATATATATATATATATATATATATATATATATATATATATATATAATATATACACGTGAATTTACAACCTCTCTGACAGGGATTCGAACCCCACCGCCATTGCAAAAAATTCACAAGACGGGCACTCTATCCACTGAGTGCCAGTGAATTCTTTGCAGTGGCGGTGGGGGTTCGAATCCCTGTCAGAGAGGTTGTAAATTCACGTGTATATATATATATATATATATATATATATATATATATATATATATATATATGTAATATAATATATATATATAATATATATATATATATATATATATATATATATATATATATATATATATATATATATATATATATGTATATATATATATATATATATATATATATATATATATATATATATATATATATTATAATATATATATATATATATATATATACATACATA
>NW_020869278.1:196596-199096 GCF_003789085.1 Penaeus vannamei | reverse complement strand
AAGTCCCATTATTGGATTCTTATTGACAGGAAATGATCAGATATTGTACAACAATCGTTAATGTCTATCTAAACACCAAACATGCATTACCTGTACAGTCTTCCAAAATGGCCGGCGTGAACGAATAGATGGTTTCGCCAGTGGTTTGGCTAAGGCTGCAAGTAACGTTCTGAACGGCCATGCCTTGTGCTGTTGCCATGCCTTCGGGGCACCAGTACTGGGCCGTTCCGTACAAGTACCTCACGTTCTCATCCGTTGTGTTCCATATAAGGGGAGAAGGGACTGTTGGCATTTCCTCCAGGCATACTGTTGGCGACAGAAGAAATGTCAACGTTTCTGGTTATACTCGAAGCCATAGGCCTACACTTAGCTTAGGAATGTCCAAACACGATCACACACACACACACACACGCACGCGCGCGCACGCTCGCACGCACGAACGAACGCACGCACGCACGCACGCACGCACGCACACACACCGAACAATTACGCAAAGATACATATACACACAAACGCCGAGGTAGTCACACAAACACAATTACATAAATATAAACTCAGACGCATAGACACACAAACAAAATATACACACATACATACATACACGCAGACAAACACACACCCAGACGCACAGGCACGCAAACAAAATATACACGCATACATACACACACCCGGACAAATACAAATTCATACGCACAGACACACAAACAAAATTTACACGCAGAAAAACACAACCACACACACACACAGACACACACACACACACACACACAACACACACACACACACACACACACACACACACACACATATATATATATATATATATATATATATATATATATTATATATATATATATATATATATATATATATTATATATATATATATATATATATATATATATATATATATATATATATATATATATATATATATAGCACACACACCCATGCAATCACACAAACACTACTTCATAGGCCCTCAACCTACCATTGGCTTGTCTGCACTCGGGTAAGGGCTGAGGGAACCATTCGCCCAGCTGACCCAGACACTGCATGGTCCAGTTGCTTACGGTGATGTTCCCGTCCATGAAGAACCCGGGGGCGCAGCTGTGCGAGAGGAGGGGGGGGGGATAAACGGTGGTGGTAGGTGGTGTTGGTAGGTGGTAAGTGGTGGTGGTTGGTGGTTGTGATGATTGTGGTGGTGGTGGTGATGTGATGATGATGATAACAATGACAATGTTTTGGTATTGGTGATGTGGTGATGGTGAATAACAATTTGTTTTACTCTGGCAATAAAGAAGAATATATGTCATGGTGATACTTTTGATACTGAAGGTGATGATGTGAAATGCTCGATGATAATGCTGCGTTCGGAACTCCTCGTCCTGCTCGTCCAGACCAGCTGGACAAGATGCCTTGGCCGTCCGGAACCTCTACTTCCTCGTCCTGGACAAGTTGTCCATCTCGTCCACCTCGCCCTCCCGCGAAGGACGAGATGACGTCACAGTGCCTTTTATATGTAAACACTGTCAGTTGTAGGCAACCACAATTTACTGATGGGTAATTTCATGGCCCTTTATTGGTGTTATCAAAGGATATTTTTGTGTTTGTCAGTTGCATGTAAGTTAAATATACATCAAAGGAATTACAAAACCAATGCAGCGGGTAAAATAAACACCCCGGTGTGATAAAAAAGTGAATGTTTACATTCGAGCCGGTTGCATCTGGGCAGAAAGGGTCTTGGAGGTTCCGAACGCGGCCTCCTTGTCCTGTTGGTCCTGACAAGTTGTCTGGACGAGCAAGACGAGCAATTCCGAACGCAGCATAATTTTGCTGTCAGTGATAACAACGATGATGGCAGTAATGGAGACTATGACACTAATAACGATAATAATGATGGTGATCTTGATAGCGACGATGGTAATTATAACGATGGCAATGATAATTATATAATAAAAGATGATGGTTATGTGGAACGACAATTACCAACATTCAACCACAAGAACAGCATACTTACGAGTATTCTGCCAACGTGCCTACAACATGATCTCCGTTCCATGTCAATGTCATGTTGGAAGTGGCCAAGGGAGGATCGCTCTTGCACCCTTGAAGTGAAAATTGAGGAAAATGAAGTCTGTAAAACGAGTTTGAAATTTTCATCCGTGAACAGAAAATATTCACTCTCTCCCTCTCCCTCTTTCTTTCTTTCCTTCTCTCACTCTCTCTCTCTTTCTTTCCTTCCCTCCCTCTCTCTCTCTCTCTTCTCTCTCTCTCTCTCTTCTCTCTCTCTCTCTCTCTCTCTCTCTCTCTCTCTCTCTCTCTCTCTCTCTCTCTTTTAAGCTTTTGATGAATTTACATCGCAGTCCGTTAATATAAGCTTGATTTTCCCCCTTAAATAAAGCTTTTCATATGCATTTATTAATACTAAATCGTTCGTAATCAACGTTAACATTTCGTGTTCGAAAATACCGAAAGAAAAGAAAATCAAATTTGATTTT
>NW_020869278.1:189096-194096 GCF_003789085.1 Penaeus vannamei | reverse complement strand
ATACAGATCAACGTCACCAAGCAAAAAGAAGCTCCCTAGAAGTAAAAAAAAAAAAAAAAAAAAGCCAAACAGATGGATTCTTCCCGTGCCGCTGGCAATAATAAGTAGATTAATAAATAGATATATAAATTACAAAAATGAGGAATGAAATCTCAAAAAAAAAAAAAAAAAGATGGAAGCCACGAATACCTTATTTGGATCTTGAAAAATTTCTAATCGAAAAATCCAAGACAATAGTCCGTGTCCTCTCAATACCCTTATCATTATTATATCATCCTTATCATCCTCCCCAGCTTTATATAACCCACCTACATATCCCCCTAAACCTTACCTGCTGCATACCCCCCCAATCCTTTACCTGCTACACCCCCCCCCCTAAATCCCTTACCTGCTGCCCCCCCAATCCTTACCTGCTAATACCCCCCACCTTACCTGCTGCATACCCCCCCCCTAATCCCTTACCTGCTACATACCCCCCCCAAATCCCTTACCTGCTGCATACCCCCCCTAAAACCCCCCTTACCTGCTGCATACCCTAAACCCCTACCTGCTGCATAACCCCCCCCCCCTTACCTGCTGCATACCTCCTTTACCTGCTACCCCCCTAAATCCCCCCCCTACATACCCCAAATCCCTTACCTGCTGCATACCCCCCCTAAACCCCTTACCTGCTGCTACCCCCTTTACCTGCTACATACCCCCCCCCCCCAATCCCTTACCTGCTGCATAACCCCCCCCCCCCCCCCCAATCCCTTACCTGCTGCATACCCCCCCCCCAATCCTTACTGCTACATACCCCCTAAATCCCTTACTGAAACCCCTTACCTGCTGCATAACCCCCCCAATAACCCCTCCTTTACCTGCTACATACCCCAATCCCTTACCTGCTGCATACCTGCTGCATACCCCCCCCAAATCCCTTACCTGCTACATACCCCCCCCCCCCCCAAGCCCCCCAATCCCTTACCTGCTGCATACCCCCCCCTAAATCCCTTACCTGCTACATACCCCCCCCCCAAATCCTTACCTGCTGCATACGCCCTTACTGCTACCCCCCAAATCCCTTACCTGCTACCCCCCCCCCCCCAATCCCTTACCTGCTACATACCCCCCCCCCCAATCCCTTACCTGCTGCATACCCCCCACCAATCCCTTACCTGCTACATACCCCCCCCCCTTACCTGCTGTCCCTTACCTGCTGCATACCCCCCCAATCCTTTACCTGCTACATACCCCCCCCCTAAATCCCTTACCTGCTACATACCCCCCCCCCCAATCCTTACCTGCTGCATACCCCCCCAATCCCTTACCTGCTACTACCCCCCCCCCCCAATCCCTTTACCTGCTGCATACCCCCCCCCCCAATACCTGCTACATACCCCCCCTCCCTTACCTGCTACATACCCCCCCCCCTTACCCTAATACCCCCTTACCTCTGCATACCCCCCCCCCCAAATCCCTTACCTGCTGCATACCCCCCCCCCAATCCCTTACCTGCTACATACCCCCCCCCCAAATCCCTTACCTGCTACATACCCATACCCCCCCCCCGCAACATCCCTTACCTCCACCAGAGACACGAGGAACAGAAGCGTGTCCATGTCCTTCGGAAACGCCAGTGAAGCTCCCTTCAGCGTGCACGCCCTCAGCGCCCCTGCGACGTCGGTCTCCTGCGCGCGGAGGAGGTAGCAGAGGCCCCGGTGCTTCACGAACTCCGGAGGGCAGCTGGCTGGGGTGGGAAGGGGGGGGGAAGGGGGGGAAGGGGAAGGGGGGCGGTATGGGAGGGGGGGAAGGGGAAGGGGGGGAGGGGGGGGGAGTAATGTGGAGAGTGAATTTTTGAAGATTTGAGGGGAAATGGAGGGTAAGAAAAAGTGCAAGAACTTTCATTATTCCATCTTTCAATGATGACATAAATAAAATTGATAACAACAATGATAATAATAATGACAATAACATTAATAACAACAACAATAATAATAATATTGATAATGAAGAACAACAACAGCAACACAAAGCACCAGTGACACCAGCCCGCAGGCCCTCACCTGGCACCATGCACATCGGCAGACTGGTCGAGGCTGAACAGTTTTCCGTCTTCGTCTCAGCGCCTGCGGAGACGAGCAGACACGACGGGGTGGTCGACGCCTGGAGTGCAGATGGACGGTAAAAAGGTTACTTAATAAAAAAAATATATATTTTGGCATTCTACATACCCACCCACGCCCTGGTATCCTACACATTGAATAAAATACCTTTTATTCATTGAGTGCATGGATTATTAATAAAAGTAAGTATACTTTATTCCTTCAAGCTGAGCAAAAAATACAGGCCTTTGGCTCGACTCCCACTGCAAGCAATTCCACTTGAGAATCCTTCATGCATAGACATGAATCGCCCGCTCTTCTCATCCACAGGGCTATTCTGATGATTGGTCAATGAATAGATAACCATCAAAGTAATTATTTTCCTTCCTTTTTGAAAAATGAAAAGACCAAAATGAATAATAAACCCCATGTACTTTTTCCAAAAATAGAATCGCAACTTTTGTGAAGTCAGCCATGGCACCTCTTCGAGTTGCTACTGAACTAGCCTTTCCCCATCTGGAAGAGGCCCATGGTTTGTTTACGTTTGCCTGCTGATGGATTACGAGCAATTTTCAACATTCGTGGTCATAACAGTTTAGGGTATGACTGTAAACCGAAATCTCAATCATATAGATATTTCAGTTTTATGTGTTATGCATTTGTAGTTACCGAAATCCTGTAGATATGTCTGTTCCCGGCCCAAACCCGTCTCCAAACCTACTGCACTGTTATGCATTTATTTATATATATCGTTTTTTGAGTGGGTTTCTAATTTGGCATTTCGATATAGTTGGCCACTGCATGGTTTACGTTATGTATAGTATGGCAAGTCTTCCCATACATATCACGGATCGTTATAATTGCGTGTTTAATCGTGCCTGTATCACAGCATACTAAATCTGACGCAGGGCGATATAGGATACGTTGATCGTATCACAACCCTAGTTGAGATTAAGAAAAACTGTTTTCGCAAACCGTCATAAAAGTCACGTTTTATTTAGCCAAATTTTCTTCTTTTCTCTTCGGAAATTGCCATAAAACATCTATTTTATTTTTATTTTTTTCTGTTCTCTTCGCAAATGACCATAAAAGATCATCAATTTCATCTTACTTTCTCTCTCCACAAACCGCCACCATAAAAAAAAATCGCATAAAAAGCAAGAAATCCTCAAAAAAAAAAAAAAAAAAAAAAAAAATGCGTCGGCACCTACCTCAAAACACGCTCCGTCGGGACACAAGCCGTAGCCGGCGTAGCGCTGCGCCCTGACGGAGAAGAGGCGGCGCTGCCAGAGGTGCCACGAGGCGTTGTAGGCGGCGTCGGGGTCTGCCAAGGGCGCCACCGCCTCCTGGTATGTTGGGACTCTGAAGGGGGAGTAAGTGGTGAGGAAGGGGATGTGGGGAACGGTGAGGAGGAGGGAACATGAGGAAGTGAGGAAGAAGCGAGGTGAGGAGGAGGGAACATGAGGAAGTGAGGAAGAAGCGAGGTGAGGAGGAGGGAACATGAGGAAGTGAGGATGAGGCATGAGGAAGTGAGGAAGTGAGGAAGAAGCGATGCATGTTGACATTTAGAAAGGCAATCGTTTCTGACGAAGATATATTCGAAACCGGTAAAATACATCTCTTGTATTGGGAAGATATTCGTTCTCATTCATACCTTTCTACAGTAGTGGTGATGAGTGTGCCGAGTTGTGATGTTGAGGAATGATGGTAGTAATGATAATGATAATAAAGGTTATTGTTATTATTATTATTATTATTATTATGATAATGATAACAATGATGATGAAGATGATGATAATGGTAATAATAACGATAGTGATAACAATATAATGATAATGATACTGATAATGACAATGATGGTGATGATGATAATGATAATGACAATAATGATGGTGATAATGATAATGATAAGAATAATGATGGTAATGATGATATTAATCATGGCAGCGGTGATGATCCTGGTAATGAGGAAGATGAAGTCAATGATGATAATAATAATAATACATCAATAACAATGCTAACGCTGGTAATACTGAACTAATAACGATAATGTTAAGTACTATTACTAGTAATGATGGATGATCATATTACTAACGATAATGAAGATTATTCAACAACAATTATCATCATAACATTTATGGTGATAACATATAACAATTAGTGATAATCATTCTCAGAAATCAATAATCACTCACACTGACCAGGTGTTGCCAATCAGAATTTCGCAATCACTCTCTCGTTTGCTTTCAGTAAACAGCCAATGCAAAATGTTACAGGACATTTAGGCCTGGCTTAGCCTCCCCCCCCCTTCCCCATTCTACGATATCAGTAAAATAAAATCAGTTTTAGATACAGCAAAAGAACGAAAGAAAGAATAAAGAGAGATAAATAAAGAGAGAGAGAAAGAATAAAGTAAGAAATAAAGACAGAGAGAAAGAAGAAAGAAAGAAAAATGAATAAAGAAAGAAAGAAAGAAAGGAAAAGAGAAAAACACTCCCACACCAACTCTGCTGACATCAAGCAGTCCCCTTAAGGCCGTGTCACACTAGCACTTTTTCCGTCAATTTTTTGACAATTTTATTTAACATAAATACAAACATCTTCGAATATAGCTCTTGGTTTGACTATGCTTGGCTGAAAAAGTTGACGGAAAGGTTTTCAGACGGAAACGATCATCATCGTCTGACTGGAAAATCGACGATTCGCTCAAAAATGGACAAAATTTCAGAAAAATTGTCAAAAAATTGACGGAAAAAGTGCTAGTGTGACAGCACCTTTACCGTTGTGTGTAGCCTGTGTAGTAGAAACCAGCGGCCGCGTCTGACAAGTCGCTCGCCTCAAAGTCCACCGCTAAGGAGGCGTTGAAGCCACTGCATCTGTGTGGGCGAGGAGGGCGTTCGTTGACGAGAATGGGCG
>NW_020869278.1:179096-181596 GCF_003789085.1 Penaeus vannamei | reverse complement strand
GCGGAGACAAGTTTGAAATAGTCTTTTGGCGATAACTGTACCTCAACGCTATTTTCATAGGATTCTCCGTCCGGAACGATGATGTACAAGTCAGTGGTGTTGAATCCCAAGTCGGCCACTTCGTAGCAGTCGCGAGGAATCGAACAAACTGCGGAAGTGGAACGGACTTAATCGTTCGGACAAATCCAGTTTACATGTAATTAAATAAAATTAAACAGATGCAGCAGCCACAATTTTCTATTTCTTGTTTTTCTTGCTTCGTTTACTTGTGCTTATACCGTCCTTTTTCTTCTCTGAGTAAGAAAGACCGGTTAAAACTTGGACAAATTAAGTGGTCTTGCAGAAGCTCGTTGAAGACTGAAAAAGAACACCTATTGTACTTTCTCTCTCGTTTACTATTCACCCAAATTTCAGAATGCGATTTACGTTGACCTACGATAGACACAAAATATGCGCCTTTCTTTTTTTGTCTCGAACACGGTCTTAGAACAACAACAACAACAACAACAACATAAAACAGACATCTTCTCCCCTTACCATACACACCACACAACTCTTTCACCAAACGGATAAAACGCAAACCACCTACCACTATCACAGATATCATGAACCGGCGTCCATTGCCCGTTATGGCACTGGGACACCCGACCGTGGGCACCGGACAGCCAGGCACCCGGGGACGAGCAGCTGTAATAGACCGCGATGACCGCCTTGGACGTTTCGTGTCGGATCTCCGTCGGCTCCTCAGTGCTGTTGGGACGCGGGAAGGGCGAGTCGCAGGCTACGGGCTCCCTCGCTGGGCGTCGCGAAAGGGGGTAGAGAGCTTTCAGTAGGTGGTGGGAGGTTTGTGACCTTCGGAAATGTTTTGATCATGTGCCGTGAATGATATGAGGTTTTTATGATTATAAGTGCTGTGAAATTATATGATGATGATAATAACTGAAAAAAATATAGGTGCTGTGATGATGATAACAAAAAGAATAATGATAATGGTGGTGAGAATGATGATGACAAAGAATTATGAGAACAAGAACAACAGGAGAATAAGAATGGTGATGACAAGAAATAATAACAATGATGATGATAATGAAGACAATACTAATACTAGTACTAATATTACTAACGATAGTATTAATCATAATGATGATTATCATCATTATTATTGTTATGATTATTATTATTATTATCATCAATATTGGCACTATCATTAATGTGTAGTAATAGTGGTACAGTCATTATCTTTAGCATTATCATCATTATTATTTTCATCATCATTATGTTGATGATAAAAGCAATAGTAGAGATAAAAATGATAATAATAATAATAATGATAATGGTAATGATAGTGACGAAGATAATAATAACAGTAATATTACAACAACTAATGATGATAATAATAAAACAACGATAAGATAATGAAGATAATGATGGTGATGAGGATAATGATGTTGATAGTAGAATTAATATTGCTCCTCTGACTACCACTACCTTTACTACCGCTGTTGTCCTTGTTCTTAGCATCATCATCTTAATATTACATATTCTTATTGATGTTATTCACAGACTTTTTTGTGATCACCATCACACTATAATGTTATTGTTTTTTATTTGTTTATTAGTTTATTGTCATTTATATTTTATTTATTTTTTTCCTCAATGAGGTTGGATTTCCCACACCCTTTGCCTTGAATTCTGTCCATATGGCTTTTGCAAACAATTTTGCATTCATGTATGTATGTCGATGTATGTCCAATGAATATACAATTTCACTGCCTAATATACAGTTAGATTTCTCTTTTGAGGCTAATATTGTCCTTGTTATCATTATTATTACTACCATTACTATCATTATTATTATTATCATTATAATCATTATTATTATCATCATCATCATTATTGTTTTAATCATTATCACTATTACTATCATCCCTATTATTACTATTATCTTTTATATTATGACTATCATCATTATTATTAATATTATTGCTGTTTTGTTGTTATAATTATTATTAATATTGTTATTACTGCCATGATCATCACCATCATCATCATCTCTATCATACTGGAACGATTATCTTCAACACATTAAAAGCATCATGACACAAACATTCCACAAGTGAGGATTGTTCATTGCGACAAATGTAAAAAAAACAAAAATATATATATATATATATATATATATATATATATATATATATATATATATATATATAGAAGAATAAATATCCTCATAACGCAAGAGATGTGCATAATATAGTCGAAACCGATCTAACCCTTTCTCTTGAATCTGCGAAGATATTCATTCTCAATTCCATTTCTTTTATCCATAACCCACACCTCTCTTCTTTCCTCTCTTATCCTGCCCTGCCCCCTCACCCCACCCCCATACCTGTACTGCACGTGGCTTCGGGCGTAGTCCACTGTCCATCGACGCATTGAGACAGAAGAACCGTGTCATCCGTGCTCCATTTCAAGGTTTCCTCCACGCAGTAAAGCGCTC
>NW_020869278.1:150000-157500 GCF_003789085.1 Penaeus vannamei | reverse complement strand
GGAGCAAGATCATCTGACTATGCAGCCTGGGTTAACCTTTGAAAAGTCATATGGTGTTGTGCAGCATACTTAACAGGAATAACCTGTTACAGCTGTAATAGGTTACAGTGAACTACTGACTTTATAGCTTTCACCTTTCCTTAAATCAGTCTACATATTTAATCAAGACATCTACAGGTTTCATGTTAAAAATAATAATGGTCACTGAGTGTTAAGTAAAGACTTGTTAGCTACGATAATTTCTTTATTATGTTTCACAGAAACAATAAGCCAAATAAATCTAATTTACAAGTGAAAGACAGCTGGTGAATATTAATATTGTTACAGAAGGAATAGCACACTGAATGTTTATGTATATTAGGATACACACAAACACTTTGGTTTGGTTCTCATGAGCTTTTAGTTAGGAAAAAATATGTACGACTTCTTCCTAACAAAACAAAGCAAAAACCTTTGAAAGATCATTCATCATTTCAGTGCAAAGAGCATCTGATCCTTTATTCCTTGCAACAAGATTCCAGGTAGAAGTGCAATAAAAATGCTGACTGGTAATGCTATTCTGCTATTCTATGTGGTAAAATCCATAAAGTTAAATACCTGCAGGAAGGTATCACTAACATGTAAGAATACCGAGATGCTATGCTGTGCCTTTAAGGTACATATATTAAAAGAAAAGTTTTAAATTTTAAAAATCACCAGTGACTAAAATTATTTCCTGAGACTGGAAACCACATATGCAAATAAATTTTTGGACGAATAAATTGTCAATATTTGGCAAATTGCTTTTACTGCTTAGATATTAATTTTATCAATAGAAACATAGTCACTTTATAATTATGAGTTTCAAATAACATTAACTACAAAACTTCTATTGACTGTAATGCCACTCCATATGATTATGCAGCAATTAGTTTTTGTAGTATACATATTTTTCCTTTTTTATTCTTTTTAAAAATTACATTATATAGTACGTATATCGTCTAAATACTATGAGAAATCTTTTTTCTTTGATCTTAGTGATAAAAAAGACTGTAACAATGATTCATATGTACATGTGGCATCACAAACAGGACAAAAAAAATACAAAAATGTAATTCCCAATGTGATGATTTTTTATGGATGTGATAAAAAGTGTAATATCTTGCTCTGTAGGGATAAAGCCATAAAGAATGGAAAGTACAAAAAAAAGATTATTATGGAATTTAAAGAAACTATGGAAAACAAAATATGGAATTCAAAGCCAACTAGGCAGATAAGAATTTGGAGCAAAATAGCAAAGAAGGATTAAGAAAGAATGGAAGCACAAAAAAATGGAGGACCAGTAATATGTAATTAAGTGGAAAAAATATCTGGAATAAAAAAAATTAAAATAATAATAATAATAATAAATAAAAATAGCAAGTAACCATATAACTATTACTAACACTATTACACTAATTAGGCTTTGTAGTTCCTTTCTCTTCCTTGAACAGCAGTCTATCAGTTCCATAAGTATTGTCTTCCCGCACTAAATATGTTTATGATTTGTACTCAGTACATATTTCCTCTCTAGAAATAAAGAAAGGGAAGGAGGGGGATAAAAAGAGTGAGAGCAAAAAGAGGGGAGAGAGGGAGAGAGAAAAAAATGAGAGAGAAAAAGAGAGTGAGAAAAAGAGTGAGTGAAAAGAGAGAAAAGAAAAAAGAGAGAGAAGGCAATACGTGAAGAGGGAAAGGCAAGGGAGAGAAGGAATACATACCCAAGTTGGTATAACTGGTAATTAACAATTTTTTTAAATACCTTATAGATCTTTTAACAGTTTTAGAAGAATAATTGCAAAGATCCTTCTTTATGACAAACACATGGTCACAAAAGGTTGCGAAAATGTTGACTGGCTACTTGAAGGTGAGGGAGAAAGAGGTGTGTGTATGTGTGCATGTGTGCATGTGTGTGTGTGTGTGTGTGTGTGTGTGTGTGTGTGTGTGTGTGTGTGTGTGTGTGTGTGTGTGTGTGTGTGTGTGTGTGTGTGTGTGTGAGTGAGAGAGAGAGAGAGAGAGAGAGAGAGAGAGAGAGAGAGAGAGAGAGAGAGAGAGAGAGAGAGAGAGAGAGAGAGAGAGAGAGAGAGAGAGAGAGAGAGAGAGAGAGAGAGAGAGCAAGCATGAGCGAGAAAGAGAGTAAAAGAGAGTAAGAGTGAGTGAGAATGAGAAAATGAGAAGATTGAGTGTGAGAGTGAGTGAAAATGAGTATGTGCAAAGATGAGAATGATTCAGTGTGAGGGTGAGAGTGAGAGACAGTGAGTGAAAATGAGTGTGTTTGTGAGTTTGTTTTTTGTATTATTTGCCTTTCAATATGCTAACCTTAAGAAGAAAAAAAGGCATTAATTATTTTTAGATTGGCAAAAAATGGCACAGAATTATAATGAACCACACAAACATCACCCTATTTGATGTTTCAGGTACCTGGTCTTAATTACCTTTACTTTCTTAATTTTTTACTTTTTTCCCCAAATCATCAACAACCAATAATTTCAATTTCTTTTCTAATAACAATTTATTTTATCATTTTATCAAAATATTAAGGATTTTTTGTGGGCATGTCTAGCAATATTTGTGCAAGTACATGATCAAACAGAAACTGTAATACCAATACAGAGTCACACAAAATACAAAGGTGAAATATGTGTCTATCTCAGAATTGGCAAAATTCTAAACTACTGGAATCATTAGCTATGGGTTAAGCTTTGTCAATTCTCGAAATACTTCACGAGAATTAGAAGTAAAGCTGATATCAATATTGAAAATCTTATTCAGATTCTTATCATAACAGCATTACCTGTGCATATCTATTGCCAGATATCTTGTGGCTTTTAAGACGTGCAAGTTATCTCACGTCATTTGATATAGGTATTATAAGTCTCTAGACATTAGAACATGTCATGAAATCCTGAAGTCACTGTTCAATACAAAGTGACATAATAGTCATGGTAAATTCATACACAAACATGTGAAAAGTAAAACTATACTGCATAGCAGCAGAATGACTGTGATAACGGTGCAAGTTTTTAAAGCAGTGGTATGTGCGGTCTAAATTTTTTTTGCATAAATTACAAATGCTGAAAACTCTCTCTCTGCACCTTGCACAGCTTGTATTCAAGTATATATGATGGTTGCATAAACCTACTTTGGGTCTAAAATTCATATCAATACAATTCATTACACAAATTAGTACCACCACTATAATCAAACTCTAATTATACATTTAAATATATTTCACTGAAAGCAATAAAAGAATGTAAGAGAGAGTGAAAGAAAATATTATATTTTTCTCATCCAACTTCCACATGTAATTGAGTTGGCTGGCTATAGCAAATGGCAAGTATCTATACCAGAAAGACTAGAAAAAAATATGCTAATGAACAAAAAACTCATTGCATCCACCATTATTCTTGAGATATTCTGCCCTACTTTTTCTGCTATTCCTTTATCCACTATTGACAAGAAAAGGTCTTTATGTATATGTATGCATAGATATTTAAGTGTGTATGTATATATATACTCATATACATAATACATCTACATACATACATACACAAATAAATATACATATAATACATACAAGTCATAAATATATAAATAAATATAAATAGGAGTGACTTTATGAGTGGTTGGTTTCTTGCATGTCAGAAGTGGTGCCATTTGAGTTTATTCCTGCCTCCCTTTCCTCGCATAAGAATACGCTTTCCTTCTTCACTTTCGTGTTATACACGTCGATTCTACAGAGACACAGAAGAATATCAAGTCATTATTCTGTATACTGGCAAATAGCTTGTATTTTACACATGCAATCAAAATATTTCAATATGCACACATTCAAAAAATAAAACAGTTATGGTTATGAATTCTGTGAAAAAAGAAAGAAAAAGAAAAAGAAAAATTCCAAACAAATTTGGAAACACATAGAAACAACTCACTTATCATAGATGATGCCATGAAGCCCAATGCTCTTCAGAAATTTTATATTCTCTTGGTTGTTGTTGTGGTCTCCCCAGCAGAAGACGATCAAAGCATGCTCAAGGGCCATCTGGACCTGCTGTGGGTCACGCATCAGGTCTTCTGTGTGTACGTTGATTCCCTGGAAATTCAACTGTGTGTTAAAGCAGATACTCAAATTTAAGAGAATTTCTGAAACTCTTAAAAGATCTCTCTCTCTCTCTCTCTCTCATTCTACTTTTCTCTCTTTCATTCAGTTTCTCTCTCTCTCATTTAATTTTTTTCTCTCTCTCATTCTACTTCCCTCTCTCTTTCTCATTCTAATTTTCTCTTTTAAATTCTACTTGTCTCTCTCTCTCATTCTACTTCCCTCCTCATCTCTCTATGTACCTCTCAACCTACCTGTTTACCTACCTACCTCTGTCTGTCTCCAGGTGATTGCTCTAAAACCTAAATCATTAAAGGCTTGTGTACATCTAGTGACCCAACATGCATACAAGCACAGGAAATTCATTATCCATTTCCTTAAGAACTTTCTAATGTACTTTATAAAATCCTAAATGAACAGAACAATACAACTCCAACATACTGTAACAACATAAAGTTCAGTGATGAACTCGTTGAATTTTTTATAAACTATTTAAGACATACATGGATTTCACATACACATACCCATCCATACAAACAAATATATACAAAACACAGTCAGTCTGTAAATCTTTCCATAATACTCACCAATATATCTGCATTTGTCGAGTAGAGCACTGCATGTCTGATGGTGGTGGTGCGTTGGTCTTCATAGGGCGGCCAGAGCTCTGAGACACCCTGTGTCAGGAACATGACTGGGTAGCGATTCTGCTTGAGGCGCAGCATGGTACAGATGTCAGGGTGGAAGCATGAGAAGATGATCTTCCTCTTGCCAGAGTGTTCAAGAATAGTCTGGAGAAAAAGATAAAGTATAAAAAGATATTCTATGGATAATATGCTAAGGAATTATTCTAGGGGTCAGTAATGAGAGAAAGAAAGTATTGCAAAGAGTGGACACATGTACCAGAAAATTGATGAATAAAAAATAATTCCATTACATGATGTGAAAAAGATATATAACATAACCAGCAGACATTTTTTCAGGAAAATAAAAAAATATAGTATCTGACGCTTTCCATTAATGATATACAAACCTAAAGTTTCTACATGTTATATAGTTTACCTCAGATGTGGGCATATCTTAAAGAAAATAAAAGTATCTGTCACACTTTAGTGCAATCTCTCATCCTACAGATTTCACAAAATCATCAAAGCAAAATATATGCTCATAAAATTAAGCGAGCTGCCAAGGAGGGGCAAAACCCTTTAGACATTTCCGAACTATTTTTACAACACTTCACAATTCTTAAAATGCAATCCTCTAATCACAGGTACATACTGAAGGATTTGAATTCTATTTTGCTATCCATTCTCAAAAGTCCACATCTGGTCTTACAGATGTGAACTGCTTGTCTCAACTCCATCTTTATTTACCTCTATAATGAGATCTAGGAAGCGGTTCAACTCGAAAGGATGCTGCAGCTCATATGTTCCGTCCCTCATCTGCATTGTCCACTTGACTTCCACATTAAAGCCACAGGTGTAAGGAACAGACTCTAAGGCCTTCTGCAGTGTTGGGAAAGGTTGGTGGTCCTCGAAATCCTCGTCCGAAAACCTACTCAGTCCCTTCTCTGTTTTATGATAGACCTGGGGATAACAGAGAATATTAGCAAACTCCATAACACGGGTTGGTTCTAAAATCAGATATACAAAATATTGAGGTAGGCACATAACGTGCTAAAATCAGCATGCATCAGTTCATACCTTCTCCTTTAGTACTGTTTCAGGAACATTTACACTGCTGGCTTTCATAGAAAATAAAGCCTCATTTAGTGAGATTTAATACATTTAAGAATTTAAAGTTACTTCCTCTGTGTATCATCTTGACAACTTAAATTTCTACTCCAGTACATGCAATACTTTCAAGATCACTTACACTCAGTGTAATCTGTCTTTCTAGTTACTTACTTATATCATCAAACAGATGTAAAGGCTGACTGACTGACACTTAATATAAAATAAAAAATGATTAGTGATAAGTATGAGGGAAAGACACACAAGACTGGCAGATGTGAACACAAGAGAAATAATATATACGAATTCTTGTTACTTAACACCGAGAGACAGAGCTACTCTTCTCAAAATGCAGCAGGAACACACATAACCCTGAGCAAGCCTGTTGTTCGTACTGAAGGAAGGAAGGAAGTAAGGAAGTCATGATAACACTATAACAGAGGAAGGATGAGATGTACAATGATACAGAGGCAATGCATATAGTGAATGAGCAGCTAAGTATATTTACATCAGTGATGAACAAAGAACCTTAAACAGGAATTCAAGAAAAAAAAGGAGAGAAAAGTCTTTTTAAAATTATTGTACTCTTTGAATTACAAAGAAACTAAATAAAAGTAACACAATGTACAGAAATATTGAACTGCAACCAACTTAGACTTCATGTTAATCTTTTCACCAAAAGAAAAGAAAAGAAAAAAAATTATGGTAATTCTTTGCATTCATGTGTAAAATAAAACTTGAAACAGTATTTCAGAGATAATCAACCACTATCCTTGAAGGAATCCTGATTACTGTTACGAAAGTGAGAACATGCCAATTTATGAAATTAATATGATGATGATGTAAATACAAATGTTGAGACAGTAAGTGCAATTAGCTTCCCTAAATAAAAGAAATCATTAAAGAAAAAATTAAGTTCAGCATAAATATAATGACAAAGAATGAATTGTGATCAAAATAAGATTTTCAACACCTGGGATTATGGCATCTATTCTGAACACTGAAAAATACAGTTGCCTACAGTTAGAGTTATTCATATGTGTGATGCCTGTGGTAGGATTACACCATCACATTTCAATGGTTGTCAAATGATTATATAAAATTGTAAAATGTTGATATAATGAACAAAAACGAAAAGAAAAAATGCCAGGGGACAAAAGAGACTTGACTGTATGCATGTGTACCTTTGAATTACAAGAGTATGTCTAAAGTACTGACTGAGGATTACACTATGTCAGGCATGGTATATTGGGAGGCTCTGTTGCCTTATATACACTTCGAAGACTCAGAAATTGTAAGAGCTGCAACTCTTTGGGGGTGATGAATGTATTATATGAAGTTCAGAGGTGTTAATGCCTTTTACAACTAGTGTGTTTGGTTTTAATACGAGATATACCATAGTTTCGTGGTTTTGGCCCTGAAATAAATTTGACTAAAATGTATTCAGCCTTTGTTGACCATGACAATGGCTTTAGAAGTATTCCTCATTAACAAGGTGAGAGACATTTGTATTTTCAGAATCTGACCCTGAAATACACTTGATTTTAATAAATTTATATGTTCACAATAAAAAGAAATTTGAGGGTATTTGATTCCAATATGTAACACTTTCAACAATTAAATAAATTGCCTTGTAATAGAATATGAACCATA
>NW_020869278.1:127500-140000 GCF_003789085.1 Penaeus vannamei | reverse complement strand
GGTGAAAACTGATATACTCAAATAATGTAAACCTGAAAGGAAAATGTGTGAGTAGTATTATAAGGTTTATATATTGAAACACACAAAGAAGAGAGAGAGATGAAAAACAACTATTTAAAGTAATATCTATCAACTCACTTTCAAAGCTTGCAGTTGAGAGATAGTGAGATCCTTGATTGGTATTTCTAGAAGGTCGGTTTTGTCTTGTTCCTTTTTGCGTTTCAGTGCAATGCACGCGTGAAAATCATGATAGATAACAGGCACCAGGTCTTTGCTCAGCTGGACATCAAACTCAACCATATCTGCTCCAATTTCTGCTGCATATTTCAGGGATGCAATGGTGTTCTCGCGGATATTTGCGCAACTGCACATGCAAAGGAAAAAGAAAAAAACATGCACATATCTATATATAAAATCCACCACAAAAAACATTCACACCCATCCTGAATTAAGCACCCCAGTACATCTAACTCAGGCAGCAGCTCCCTGCATTGTATCAACTCCATATTTCCATATTATTATAACCCTCAAACACCTCACCTTTTTGGCTCTGAGTGATAGGAATTTCCAGCTCCTCTGTGGCCCACTTCCAGGCCTTTCCAGGTGTCCTTCCAGTGACGAGCATAAGAAACACTCATGTCACATCTGGTTGGCATTGGGTACACAACCATATAGTGAACTGCCATGAGAAGAGAGCAAGATGTTAGCACAAGACCTTTAAAAATCAACAACCTTATCTACATATACTTATTAATCTATACCTACCCATCCAGGGAAAGTAAAATTGGGTATGAAAACTCTATCTTGATGAAAACTAGTTGGCAACTTCTGACCTAATCCCTGCCCCATCAGCTTTATTCATTGCAAATATTAAATATCAGTGTTATTTATTTTTTTCTTGTTTTTTTTTCTCAATTATTTCTTTCCCATTGTTATTACTGAACCATTTTCAAAGAAAATGTCCTGAAAAACACTTACTACAAAATATCACACAAATTGTTGGGGTCAAGAAAGGGGGCAGAGCTAATGATGTCACCATGCTTAGCCAATGAGAGTGCACTGTGAGATGCTAAATATAGGTAGATATATAACTATTTGTACAATTTACTTGTTATTGTCATAATTCCCCTTTTATTTACAACAGCAAAGAGTTTCTTACCATTAACAGCTGTCAGAATACTCCAGGGAAAAAGTCAATTTCACATTTTGGTTCAATAGGCTAAATGGAAGTGGACCTACCTAGTGACTTTCCTTGTATCCATCCATTTCTATATATGCATCTATATATCAAAGAAAAAAAAAAAAAATATCAGAAACCCACATGAAAAAGGGCAAGTAAGCAAGCAAGTTCTACCTGTAAGCTGCCCAATAGCAGTGTGCTTAGGGGATGTTATAGGCAGGGTTGCCACTCCGAAGTTTTCCTTCAGATTTGAAGGCAAGATGTATGAACAACCAAGGTAGTTTGGAAGCTCTTCATTTCCATCTTCTATATAGAAATCACAGAGGAAGGCCTGATGCAAAATTTAAGAAATGTGTGTAGTACTGTCTCACATTTTCAGATCATGGAAATTTTCCATACCCAAAACTTATACACATGATTTGAAAGAGTGAATTTCTAATGCAACTTACAGCTATCATAATTCTCAGGAATGAAAATATATTCTACCTCTCCTTTCAATGTTCACAAGAAAAGGCTCAAAAAAGAGCTGCTTTACTATAAATCAAATAAGGAACTCATAACTACATAATCTACATCAACTTTTATGAAACATGTAAAGAGAATTGTAATGTACTGCTTTACACAAGGAAATAGAGCACAATTCTAATGCACTTACATTTGTTTCAATATTGAGCATTCGACACTGGAACACAATGTACTCCCCAGTGTTGCAAACAACCCCAAACTGTGGCTGCGGGTGGAACAAACACTCCTCTTCATTCATAACCTGTTGAAAATAAAAGGCATGTGAATTTTATTTATCTATTTATTTTTTCAAGTAAAAATTACGAAAAATCTGATGGTTAGGTACGCATGATAATTTCCCCATTTGTTAATGCTCTTCTGCATCTTCCTCAGTATAGTATAATTTGTTATATTATATATTTTTTAATATGTTATATACTTCTAATTGTTCATGAAATACCATTTATAACATGATAACTAATGCCTTATAACTTTTTGAAGAGAATGTTCAACATCTTAATAACTAATCATAACAGTATATCTGTATGTATGAAATGGGTGGGTGTTTCACACACAGGGCGATAAGCAATTGTGTGGTAGGCTAGATAGTGTTAAGTGCTTGCATGCCTTCTCGCTCGCAGCTGCCACTGCTGGCTAGCCTTGTATGAACATCAGAGTAGTTCTGCATATGCCTCCACTGCCATGCCAGTGCACAGCCTCTCCATCATCGAGACTTCTGCCATGCCTCCTCATGGCCTCCCATGGAAACTGGGTATCTTACGGACCCAGGCTAAACTGTGGGGGATCTGGGAGCAGAAGGAGGCCCTAGAGGTACAGGGTCATAGCAGGCTGGCTTGTGGACATGCCCTGGCCCTGTACCAACTCCTGTCCCTAATCCCCCTGGGGTTAATGGAAGGCTCAGGGGAGAGGCAGGCTATGGGCCCTGTTGGGAGGGTGACTGCTGAGACACAGCCTGGAGTGAAGCTTGCAGGAACCCTGCAGGTGGATGATGGGTGGATATGGAGCAACGTCGGCAGGGGTGGCAAAGGTGGAGTCCATCCGGAGTGACTGCTCGAGGCTAAACCTCAGGCAGGAAGTCAGGGTAGGGGCTTGGAACATCCATTCTTTGAGTCAGGATGATCAGTTGCCATTGCTGTCAAGGGAACTGGGGAGGCTGAGAGATGAGGTGGTGAGAAGACCTGGCAGCAGCATGACCAGTGTAGGTAGCTATACCTATTACTGGTTGGGCCGCAGCGACGGTCACCATCTCCAGGGAGTAGCCATAGACATTTCCAGGAGACTCCAGCCCTCGGTAGTAAAGGCATCACACTGTTCAGTATACCACATCCTTCTGAGACACATCAGAGACCACCTACTGAGGCATTATAGGCCATAGCAATCTGGATTCACTCCTGTAAGTCTACAACGGACTGTATCCATGCACTTCGAGTCATTGTAGAGTGCCGTCGTGAGTTCCGGGGTGGGCTGCGTACAGCCTACATTGACCTCAAGAAGACATTTGATACAGTGCATAAGGAATCACTCTGGGAGATCCTGAGACTGAGAGGAATTCCAACAACGATTATTGGACTAATAGTAAGTCTGTATACTGGTACTGAAAGTGCTATAAAGTGTGTGGGGGGGGGGCCTGTCGAGCTTCTTTCCTGTTAGCTCAGGAGTGAGGCAAGGCTGTATCCTTGCACCAACACTTTTCAACACTTGCATGAACTGTATACTTGGCAGAGCTACTGTTCAAAGTCATTGTGGAGCAACTCTGAGCAATATCAAGGTTACTGACCTTGACTTTGCTGATAATGTTACTATTCTATCTGAGTCTTTGGAAAACTTCGTGGTGGCTCTGGATGCATTTAGTAATGAAGCGAAGCCCTTGGATCTAGAGGTCTCTTGGACCAACACCAAGATCCAGGACTTTGGGGACCTACTAGGAGAACCTGCTCAGTCGGTACGTGCTTGTGGTGAGGACATTGAAGTCATAGAGAGCTTTACATACCTTGCTAGTGTAGTTCATAACTCTGGGCTGTCAGACCAGGAAGTCAGCAGACAGATTGGCCTGGCAGCAGGGGTTATGAGCTCTCTTGACAAGAGTATCTGGAGATGCCGATACCTGTGCAGATGGATCAAGCTACGCATCTTCAAGGCCCTGATAATACCAGTTTTGCTATATGGTAGTGAAACCTGGACATTATCTTGTGCCTTGGAGGCTCGTCTTGATGCCTTTTGTAATAGGTCCTTGTGCCGGATCATGGGGTCTCATGTGTCCAACCAACGGTTATGCCATGAGACTGGCACAGGACCTGTTACCTGCACAATCAGGCTATATGGCCACCTGGCTCGCCTTCTTCAGGATGATCCTGCCCACCAGGTTGTCTCTGTTCATGGCTTGGGCAGATCAAGCAAACCTATTGTGAGGAGCTCGAGATGGGCTGAGTCCCTGCCTGGCAGCTTGCCATGAGGGACCCATGTGGGTGGAAACAAAGGGTGGATGTGGCTGTGCGCCCCCGTCGGCGTTAGCTCCTTGATGATGATGAGCATGATGTATATATAAAAGAGTAGTTAGTACTCTTGTTAGAGTAATTAGAGATGTTTATTAGTATAAGTACATTCATATATATCTATGATATACCTCATATTACCTAGACTAAGGTAAAATTACATTTTGTTGAGTTATCCATATAAGAGTATATTTTCTTTTATGTACACCATCTGACTGCGATGTTTATACTCATGTAATGCACACAACCCCTTGTAGTGCTATGTAGATTCTCCTGAATACATAGAGTTAAGTGCATCAACTCTGTGTTTTACTGATGCCCACAAAAAATCATACATACAACAACTCCCCCAAATATAAATATAATGATAATAGTAATAACATAATGATAAGCCAGACTGCACAAGAAAAATCAATAATATTGAATATTGAATTGATTCTGTCACTTATGGGATTCTATGTACTGTAAATACACTCTTCTTACGTGAAAGTATGTGCATTACAACTCATAAGAGAGAGTGAGATACTTAAGATGAAGGAAGAGTCCATCAGGTTTATGGATTTTTTTTTATTTGGGGGGGGGGGGGACGGGTAAAATAATGTTATAAATTTTGATCTTACAGATTTTCAAGTATTTTCTATGTATTACTAATCTTGGCATAAGTAATTCTTAAGTATTATATATGTACTGATTATAACATATATTTTCCATTTTCTCTGTTTCTCTGACTTTTATTCAGAATGATATTGTAAAATTAAAGTCTTATTGGTAGCATTTACTCAAGGCTAGAGAAGAAATACCCAAAACTCAGATTCTTGTCAATGTGCTTACCACCACAGACTGGTTTTTGAAGAAAATGTGAGCACAGCAGGAAATAATGCAAAGGATCAGCCCTGAGAGGATGCTACAAATCTTCCAAAAAAAAAAAAATAATTAATAATAAAATAATAAATTATATAAATAATAAATTAATTATTGAAATTAAAAAAAAATCATGTTAAGCTCCCCAGCCGTTACATCTTCAAATCTTAAATAGTTCAGAATTCCCAGTGTGAATAAACAACCTTTTCCACCTATCAAGAATATTCTCACTACTAAATTGGTGTCTTTCCTTATTGATGAGTCAAAGGTCATTACCTATGTCAACATCTTATAATAAGGAAAAACACTCTTCTTCCTAAATGTATAGATTAACATTACTGGTGTCGCCTGGTGTGTGTGTTGATGTGTGCATGTGTGTGCTGTGTGCATGTGTGGTGTGTTGTGGTAGTGTGTGATTGTACTTAATGAGTGTGTGGATCGTGTGTGTTTTTGTGTGAAGTGTGGAAAGATGTGATGGTGTGGTGTGTGGATGTAGAGTAGTGCGTGAGAGAGAGAAGAAAGGAAAAGAGAGGAGAGAGAAGATCGAATGAGGCAAGGAGAGAAGGCGGAGGAAGGGACGGATGAGGGAGGGAGAAAGGAGAGGCAGAGAAGTAAGAAGAGAGAATATGATGGATGAGAGGAGGAGAGAGGAGAGAGAGAGAGTGGCAGAGGAGTAGAAAAAAAGAGAAGAGAGTGTCTGTGTGGGTGTGCGTGTTGTTGTGAGTTCGTGTATGAGATGAAGATGTGTGGATGTGTGGTGGGTGTCTGGGTGGGCTTGATGGATGTGTCATGTCGTGGTGTGTGTGTGAGTGTGAGTGAGTGGTGTGTGACAGTAGTGTGTGTGTGAGAGTGTGTGTGGTGTGTGCTGAGAGTGTAGTGTGTGTGTGAGAGTGTGTGTGTGTGTGAGGGGTGTGTGGTTGTGTTGAGAGTGTGTGTCGTTGTGTGGAGGATGTGTGTGTGTGGAGATGTGTCGTGTGTTTGTGTGTGAGAGTGTGTGTTAATAGAGATGGATTGTGTGTGTGTGTGAGAGAGAGTGTGTGCTGTTGTGAGAAGAGAGTGTGTGTGTGTTGAGAGATGGTGTGTGTTTGAGAGTGTGTGTGTGTTGAAAGAGAAGGAGTGTGTGTGCTGTGTGTGTGTGTGTAATTCGGTGGTGTGTGTGTGGAAGTGTGGAGAGGTGTGTGTCTGGATTGTGTGGTGTGTTGTGTGTGTGTGATGTGTGTGTGGAGAATTGAAGATAGATATGTGGGGTGTGTTTTCGAGTGGTACCCTTTAGTGTGTGTGGATGGTTGTGTGTTGTGTGTGGTGTGTTGGAGATGTGTGGATGTGTGTGGAGACTAGGAGATGTTGATAATATGTTGGTGGTGTGTGGTGTGGAATGTAGTAGTGTGTTGTGGTGTAGTGTGGTGAAAGTGTGTGTGGTGTGGTTGTGTAGTAAGGGTGTGTTGTGTGGTGATTGAAAGTACTGTGTTGTTGTGATGTGAAAGATAGTGGAGTTGTGTGTGTAGTGATGTTGTTGATCAGAAGGCGGCTGTGGTTGTGTTGTTGCTGAAAGTGGAGATATTCAGCGAGTGACGACACGAAGAACTATCATGGTGTGGGTGTGTTGTGTTGCAAGAGATGTAGTCGGTCTGGCGATTAGAATACTGGTGTGTGTGTGATGTAAATGAAAGTAGGTGTGGGTGGTATAACAGAGGCGGATGGCCTGCCTGTGATATGTTGTGAAGTGTGTAACAAATAAATGTGGATCTGTGTAACTGTGTGCTCTTGGTAATTGTAGTCGTGTTGCATGTCTGAGGGTGTTTTGTCAAGAGGAGTGTAGAATGCGTGGAAAGGGTACGTGTGAAAGTACGATAAGGTGTGTGGTGGTGTTGTGAGTCGTGGTTTGAAAATGAGGTTTGTGTGTGTGTGATGAACACCAAAAATAGTTGGTTTTATTAGGTCGTGTGTTGTGTAGTGGTGAACCGGATTGCACAATATGTTGATGTGTTTTGTGTAGTGATGATGTGTGTGTGTGTGTTTGTAGTGTGTGATGTGTGATGTTGTGTTGTGTAGACTGTGTGGTGTCGTGCTCTGTTGAGAGAGGAGTACAAAACAATTTGTATATATGTGAATATCTAGGAATATGAAAGCACAATTAATTCCTCATCATAATACCATTTCAAAAAAGGTATATATATTAAATATAAAAAATAGTAAAAAAGAATAAAAAAAAGAAAAAAAGAAAACAAAAATCTCATGGCACACTTACAGCCACCTCCGTGATGGGCCAGATAGGCTTACTGTCGATCTGGAGGTTGGAAATGTCGAAGTCAGAGCTCTCTTCCGATCCAGGAACCCCATTGTGAGGATCCCCTGGACTGTTGTTGTGGAGCTCTTTGGGTGTCACCTTGATGCGTACCTGTGTGTTATTAAGGTATTCGCAAATAGTTATGTATTTGTGATGTTCTGTGTGTGATGTGCTATGTTATAATAGCATTATTTATCCCCTTTCTTCACCAAAACTGTGATTACTTGTGCAACAAGAATCTACATGCCATGTAGGGAATAAGAAAATTTTATTGGAATCTCCTTTATAATGTAGCTATGTGGCAATGATATGCAGAAAAAAGGCTAAACTCTATGGCAATACCTTGTTCTCAAAGGCAGCATAAGCTGTCTTATATATATTACTGATTTTGACTAATATGTAGTAAACTGTATATTCCCCTAGTCATTTTACTGGTCTCTCTGCCACTCACATTCAAACTCAGGAGTGACTTGGTCTGCCTTTATAAGAATCTAACAGCCAAATGTAAACAGTCCAAAACACTTGCTAATAGATTCTTCAACTCTAACAATAATATTACCAGTCTTTTACATACAGATGTATCGAAAGTTTGCAGAGGCTTTAATAAGGATATGATCCCCTACTATAAACCTCATTACAAAGAACGTGTTCAAAATCCCTTATCTCTCTAAACTCCCTTCCCAGTGCTTCAGATCTCAGGGTGTGTCTGCAATTATGATCAATGTTTTGGTGAGAGATTAATACATTCCCTGTTACTTGCATCTAAAATCATATCTTTTTAAAAGTGATTTCAGCATACATATTGCAGAATATGTACATGACCTATGACTATGATGTCAGCATTTTATGATGGCTCTAATTTGGATGTTTCAAAACACAGTAAAATAACTTGTTGCAATGGCAAATATATACTTCTGAATCATTCCTCACAGATCGAGTTTAGAAAAAAGAAAATAAAAATCATAGAATAAACAATCACATAACCCTGCTTTTCAGTTTAGTAGTAGCAAAAAAAAAAAAGATAAAAAAATAAAGAAAGAAAAAAATAAAGAGAGAGAGAGAGAGAAAAAAAAAAATTAAACTCACCTTCTTATCCTGGTACTTCCTTTTGAACAGCATCACAGGGTCGTTGTACAGGGGTGAGGTGCAGAGGCGGAACTGGACAACTGAATCTCTTGTGAGCCAGCCACTCTCGACACGTTCAGAGCCCCCATACGACCCATATTTCTCAATAGAGGGATCGGAAACATTGGATTCTTAGGGGAAAAGGGGGTGAGAGGGAATGGCAGGAAGAGAAAAAAAAAAAGTTTTATTTTTAAATTGTCAGCATCATGTAAATAGCTTGGTAAATATCCAGTATATGCCTGTCATATATACATCACATTCATGTGAGCATTTACATATACATATATAACATATAGAGGTATACTACATGTGGATGCATCTGTCCCTCCACATAAATGTACTATGCTTGTTTGAATTAAACTAATAAGTACCTCCTTCAGGAATCCTTCGAGGCAGCATGTTAGTCTCCCATGATCGCACAACAACAGCGCGTTCATGAATACCAGGTCGTGCTTCCAAGATGATGCACACACAGTATCTATACTTTACCTGTTGATTTTACAAGAAATTCATTCATAATTCATTAAGAATTTGATTGACATTTAGCATACTTGGCTTGTGAATACTTATGGCTATAGAAAATATATGCATTTATAATCATATACATGTATTTCCTATCATCATAGTATCTATTCATCCTTTGATAATCTCCATTTTTTTCTGCTATCATTAGTGTATCTTGATTTTGTACAGAAATTTACAAACTTTGCACTGTGAAATTTTTCCTAGAAATATGTATGTTAAACAAAGATATCTGTGTGTTGGTGTTTGTGTGTGTGTATGTGCGAGTGCATGCATGCGTGTGTGTGTTTGTGTGTATGTATGTATGTTTATTTGTATGTAAGTTTGTGTGTATATATGTGTGTGTGTATGTATATGTGTGTGTATGTATGTGTGCATGTATGTATGTGTGCATGTATGTATGTGTGTATGTATGTATGTATATGTGTATGTATGTGTGTATGTATGTTTGTATATATATATGTGTGTGTGTATGTATATGTGTGTGTATGTATGTGTGCATGATGTGCATGTATGTATGTGTGTATATGTGTGTATGTATGTATGTTTGTGTGTATGTATGTATGTTTGTATGTATGTATGTATGTTTGTTTATATGTCTGTTTGTGCATGTGGTGTATTCTTATTATTACAAGAATGCATCATAAATCCTAGTGTATATCATACACATACCATAGAATGCCTATAGACTACCCAATTAAATAGGTGTGCCACCAAAGCCTAACATACGTCTCAAATCTGTGATTAGAAATCACTGATTTATCAAATGTTACTTGGGTTTAAAGCTGAACAAAGAAGTGGTAGAGAGAGTAAATTTGACATACACTGATAATTTATCTATCCAATTTCATTCTGTTTTGTTATGTAGTACACTTTTTGTTTTGAAATGGAAGTTGGTCAAGGTCATAAAGTGACACATCTAGACCTCAGATTAACCCGTTGGATCGGGATGCCTCAAGGCCAGACATGGACCAAAATCCAGGCATTAGGCTTACTGACAAGTAAACCTAATACCTCCCCTGCGAAGTTATAATATCCTTTGCCAGGTCTGTATTTGTACTACTCTCTACAATAACAATAATAAGTAACCTTGAGTTACCTTCCCTTCAACTAAATTTTTTCATGTCATGCAAGTCATGTCACACCAATCCAGTAGGTTAAACATGTGATCCAGCTTTATCTTCAATTGCATATATGTTTACCCATGCTTGCATACATGTTCAAGCGTACACAAATGCATACGTCTGTTTGCATGTATCTATGCTAATATAGGGGATGCATGGATTTGTGTGGATGTGCATAAATAACATGTGTAACTGTGGATACATTCTTATCTATAAAGAAGATTGTAATCTCTATTGGTAATGAACTACATAAACTTGACCCAATTCCTATATCACAAGATAAAATTACATATCTCTAGATTATATTATCCTTTTTTTATGTCACAGAAAGAAAATAAGCATGAGATTAAAACTACATTTTGTGGTTATCCATAATTCAATGACTTTGGCACTATCTTATTAAAATATGAATCTTCAAGAAATATTCTATAGGTGGTATGCCTATAATTCAATGGACTTTGGCAAGCTATCCTATATTTAAATAGTGAAATCTGTCAAGACTCAGTATCAAAAGATTTAACTACACTCAAACTAGTTCACCTATAACTCACAATCCCATCATCTCATCAAATACATATCCATCTAGGATATCGTTGCGCAAATCTATTGTAATTGGAAAGAAACTAGAGAATTATAAATATTTAATCTCCATCAGTCAGAAGCGGGATCTGAACCTGAGTACACTGGATCCACACCCATAGTTTCTCATTGCAGCCTTATTTTGCCTCTGGGTAGGGCCAGTGATGCTCTGTCTTCAAAAGATGGGGGAGAGTTTCGCACATTCTGCTGAGTTCCCAGTTTCCTCAGACTGCATTCACTAGCTACCTAGCAACATAATATCTGTAAGTTATAAGGATACGGAACATAGTTACACATAAGGACACTGATTTCAATACTGTTATGATATAATATGAAAAGAAGGAGATCAGCCTTTGATAAAGTGCTAAAATGGTGAGCTCGCAATATCTAAGAATTGGCGGAAGGCTTTCTCACATCTTATAGATGAAGTATGCTCTATACTATGTTGCAATGCGTTACTTAACTGAATATCGACTCTTGTTATAAATATAACTCTTTCTAATATAGGATATAGGTTTTCTTGAGAGGATGCTGTAACTCGTATAAGTGTCAGCTTTATCGCGAAGTTGTAAACAGGCTAAAGAGATCTTTAAGCTTCTATCAAAAGTACATATCTAAAATAATTGACGAATAATAGAACGTAATGATATGATATATATATAGAGGAATATAAGATTCATTAAATATATTATATTATATATATAGATAACTATATGGATAGACCCTATAAATATGTAGTAATATGATATAATTTACATATATGATAGTATATAAGATATCATTATTGAGAGTATAATAATATTAATATTATATATCTATACTATAATATCATATATATATGAGTAGGGGTATGGTATATAATATATCAATATGATTATATATATTCTATAGTATATAGTTAATATATATATTTATAATTATATGTTATATTGAAGATATGTACATATAAAACTATATTATATTATTACTATTATATGGTCATATAATATTAGTATATTATATTAAATATATTATATATATGTTATTATTATATTTTATTTAATTAATTTATTTTTCTATTATATATATATATTATTATGTACATTTATATTTTTGCTAAATATATTATGTTATTCATATATAATATATATGTACACTATATATACAATAAATACTATATCTATATATAGATTTAGAAGTTTAAACATTATAAATATCGGGATGCATATATATACTAGGCTATATACTAAGTATATGAATATATAACTATCATTATATATATTATATAATTATATTATATAATGAATATTTAAGTTATATACTATTTATATATATATTATATATATAGTGTATATATATATAATATGTAGTAGTATGTTTATATATTATGTATATTGTATATATAATATGTATATATATGTATTATACTTATATATGTATATAAATAATGTATAAGTATGTCTAGTGTTATTATGTATACTATGTATATGTATATGTATAATAGTCTAGTTATGATTGGTATATGATATATGTACATATAGTGTGACATATATGTATGATATAATTTATGATATGATTCGTATAGATATGGTGGTATGATTATTAGTTGGTATATTGTTATGGTATATATATGCATATAATAATACATATATTAACATATATATTATAATGTTGTCAATATATTATGAATACATAGTAGTTAATTTTATACATATGTATGTGATTATACATATGATTATACATATATAACTACAGTTTAGTATTACGTATATAATTTACATATGCATATCATTATAAATGTTAGCACTATTTATTAAGCATATGGT
>NW_020869278.1:117500-120000 GCF_003789085.1 Penaeus vannamei | reverse complement strand
CGCTGCGAGATGCTCCCTTGGCAATGTGTTTTGACTGAGCGCATGGAATGGGAAAAACGTATAATGATTGGCCTGCAGAATCAGATCCTACGTGTTCTGACTGGTTGAAATGGGAAACACTCCCCTCGGAATGAGGATTTTGGTTGGTATGAAGGGAAACAACCACGCAGCACAAGTATTCTGATTGGCTGCGAAGGATATTGCATCACCAACTAAAAGAATGTGTCCTGATGGGTCGGCATAAAGATTGCATCATCATCTAACTTCTCTGTCAACGCATGTGGGATTTGTGCTGCTTGCGTGCCCACAAGCGTGCTGTTGTAGTAAACGGAATACACCTTACGGTTCCCGGTGCAGGTATTCAAATCCGGTAATCGGCTCTGCTGGCAAGATAAATCAGGATGGTATGGAACGGATTAGGGAAAATACCTATAGGACTTATTCTGTCTACAGAGTACAGGAAATGTGAGGTAACTGATAAAGAACTCTTGTCGGTTTAAGTGACTGTTGAAGTTTTCTTCTCATTCTAAAATGCCATAAAATATAAATTGAAACGAAAAATGTCACTTGTGAAGTTTGTGTTTTCAAGCGGCATGAAAATGTTATTTTTGAAATGAAGACTACATTGTCTTCGTCTTAACTGCGAAGAAACGCTTACGCATCTAGTCACCACCTCTCTCTCTTTAACTCTCTCTCTCCTTTCTCTCTCCTCTCTCTCTCTCTCTCTCTCTCTCTCTCTCTCTCTCTCTCTCTCTCTCTCTCTCTCTCTCTCTCTCCTCTCTCTCTCTCTCTCTCTCTCTCTCCTCTCTCTCTCTCTCCTCCCTCTCTCTCTCCTCTCTCTCTCTCTCTCTCTCTCTTCTCTTCTCTCTCTCTCTTTCTCTCTCTAGATCTTTTCTTGACCAGAAGTGTCCTCTGATCATCCGAGAAGCGAGGTGTTGCTCCTAGGAGTTGCTGTGTCACATTGTAACAATACTATAATGGTGATTATGAATCATTTATTCGGCATTTAACTGCGGGAGTATCGAGGGTGAATAAATAGCAGGGTGTATATCTTTGGATACATAAGTATGAGTGATGCGTATGTGATTCATGGAACGACATGGAAGGGTAAACAAATTATATCAGTATGTGCTATGATATACATTAATGTATGGAGCAGTGTAAGTATACATCTTGCTACACTGCAAGAGCCCAACATCCAGGATCATTTCTGAGCAAGCTTAGTTACTAATAGAACCATGACATGTTGGCAGAGCTTTTAAATACAAACTAATTATTCACCATATTTTTGTAGGGATTCACATCTCTCGTTAAAACAGGTGGCTGCAGTGGAATAAATTAACAGAGTGCTTTGATTAGTTTGTGAAAAAAAATACATGTTAGGTGCTGTAAATCAGTACGTTTATAATTTCATAAAACATGAGTATATAATAGTGTGAGCGTACAGAATTGAATCATGTTAATTGGATGTCAGAGCACTGGCAGCATTACTGAATTTTCGTAATAGCATAAGCAGGCCATATGAGACAGAACTCTGGTACACAGTCTGTTTCTCATACCCCCCCCTCTTCTCTGTGTCTCACCACACACGTTAAAGAACAAACCATGATACTCCACAACATACGTAACACACCCGCACGCCAGAACTTAAGCGTAAGAAGTGTCCACGCTTCTCCTCAACCATTTCACGTTTAGCCTCACATCACATCCTTACAATGAGATACGTGTAGCTTGTAGCCCTGGGCTCCTGAGACATTAATATTTCATTTCCCCGAGCAGCAGACGCACACCAAGGCCGTCTTCATAACTGTTTTTAGTAATGTCACAGCTGCATCATTTTTTTTTGGCAAATTTCTAAAACAATCATAGATTATAGGTCTTCGTTACCTAAAATAAATCGCAGGATCTGTTTTAGAAATGAATAAGTAAGATAAATGAATAGATGAATTAAAGAAAATAGAAAATGAAAAAATAAAAATGCTTTGTCTTTTTCCCGTCTTTTCCTAGGTAGCACACATGCCACGCTCAGAAGGGTGATAATCGCCTACCTGGAAACCTAAGATATGCTCTATCGCGGCTCAACCAGGGATTTAGATAAAGGCAAGTCCACGTGACTCATTGCGTGTAAACTCTGTGAAACTCGGATGTATGTGCACGTGTGTGGTGTAGACATATGATTATTTTAGTGCTTATGATATTGCAAGTATTTGTTTATTTTTTTTTATACCAATGCATATGTGTATCTTTGAGAAGGTAGTTTATATACTTCATATTATGTGCATATTAGCAGTCTCCAGCAGCAACGCATATAACTCTATGTATATGCTTTATGAATAACCAGTCTTGTCGCATTCACTTTGGCTTCTGAGCGCCATAATTACATAAAGGCAGAAGGCATAAAACGTAGAAGCATTCAACTTTGTACAATTAATTATTCTCACATTGCTCCCAATGCCCTGTCACTGTTTTGCCATAAGATATTGCTGATATGTTATCAACA
>NW_020869278.1:107500-110000 GCF_003789085.1 Penaeus vannamei | reverse complement strand
ATCATCGTTGTGATTATTATAATTACTTTAATTTTCTTTATTATTATCATTATTTTTACTAGTATTACTATTATCATCATAATCATCATCTATATTGTTAGTATCACCATTATTTCATATTCGTCCGACGCTTGTGACTGTACACGTGTGCATGTGTGTGTGTTTTTTTTTTTTTTTTTTTTTTTTTTGTATGTACGTATACTTGCACTATGATTCTCGGTAGGTTGACAAACCCGGACAGGACACTACCCTCTTGCTTGAAAGTCATCCACAAACCACTCGTTTAGCTATTAAGACCATAACTCGCCTAATTTGGAAACGCAAACAGTGAGGCGGTTAGGGGAACGGGTGGGGGGGGGGGAGGTCGTGATCCTTCGCCCAAATAATGAACCCCAAAACGATACAAGATGCAGTGAGATAGCCATGCCAATTGCCGGAACATCAGTCAAAAAATCAGCTAATGTGTTTGTGCAACGTAAATAGCTTTGTTGGTACAAATCTAAAACTTTTCACTGCAGCTCTTCATATGGCTTACCATGATAGTAATGAAAATAACAACAATCATCATCATCTCTCTAGGCTCGTTTCCGGTTGCGCAACACATGAAAAAATTACCTCAGAATTTTACCGAATAACATGTCAGCTGATAGTGGCTGTGCTCACGAGGGTACAGGTTGAGGACTGATGTCTTGCCGTTGTGTATACTTTTAAAATACCATCATTTAATCACGTAAAATGTGGAATCTGATGTTGTCTTTGCTAATAATCTTTTTTTGTTTGTACGGCGGTTAAAAAGCGAGCGTGCCCTTCCCTTTCGCAATGAAGATCACAAAAGAAAAAGAAAGAAAGAAGGAAAAGAGAGAACGAGAAAAATAAAAATTACAGTCGCGGACGGCATTACTAGGCGGCATGACTTGTCGCATGTTCCTGCATTATTAGATGGCAGGATGATTGCATTGGCGATTCCCTGCTCACAATAGAAAGCTTTGTGTTCTTATGTGTTGTCTATAACGAGAGAACGACAAGTAAAATTTATAATAATAATAATGACGATATAATAATAACAAATTATAAACGGAAGAATAACAGTATTGATGGAAATAAGAATACCCTTAGTACGTATAAATAACATCATATACAACAAAAGCAGAGTATTCAACGAAAAAAAAAAAAAAACTATAATAATAATAATGACGATATAATAATAACAAATTATAAACGAAAGAATAACAGTACTGAATATGCAATAAGAACACGAATATTACAAGAATGTAAATACAATGTACAAAATACAACGCATCTCTCGTTCCTCATGTTTCTGTCTGCATTGGTATGATCTGCACACCTACAATGGAACACAAAAGCGCTGCCGCTACGAACCAATTTTAGCTATTTTTTTCTCCATCTCTCCGTTCTCAAACCTACCGTACATTTCTCGATTGCCCTCCCTTTCGTTTTGCAATTTCTCTTTCTTTCTTATCTTCCATTGCAACGAAAAGATAGATATATAAATAAAAACAAATGATGTTGCAAGCGACGACCAGATCTTGTTGACACTTCCGCGCGGCGCGAGGCTTAGCGGGGACCATTCAAGGTTAGCAACCAAAGATGCAACTGTGGTGTAAAATGTGTGTGTTTTTTATCTATTTATTTAATTATTACTTTGGTGAAAAGAAGCGAAGCAAGACTGAAGTTTTGCAAGATTATGGATGATGCACACTGGGTCTGTTTGTCTCTCTCTTGCACACATACATTCTGTTTCTCTCTCTGTCTCACCGCCTCTTTCTCTCTTTCTATCTTTCTCTCTCATCTCCCTCTCTTTCTCTATCTATCCAATCATCCATCCATCTTTCTTTCTATCTATCAGTCTCCCGTTTAAGAATGAGCCAATGAATGCCTCGGCAGACGCCCTTTGTTTAAGGAACAGAATAATGGCCAAGCACAATAGCCGAGCCTCCTGGTCCCTCACCCAGCGACCTTCATGAGGCATACCCCGTTACGCCATGGCAAGCGGCTTGGCTAACCCTGTATCCTATCTTTGGTATCAGCTTTGTTGTTTGTTTTTGTTATCTATTTTCTTCATTCATGGGATCTAAGTCCATTTCTAAATCTGCCCCTGTTGCTGATCTCGATTCACCGGGTAAGATGTTTTTGTCCGTCTATTTTAGCCTGATCGCTATCTCACTCTCTATTCATCCTTATGCTATCCTAAACTGTGTCCTTGTCTTATCCTGTCTGCCTGTACCCAAGCACTCTCTCTCTTTTTCTCTCTATCTTTCTCTCTCTGTGCAGGGCACTCGGTCTCCCTGTGCCCTGGTAATAACTGCATTACCCGCCCCCCATTTCCTTTTCAATGGCACTCCATTTGTTGTTCTTCCTGCCCCCCACCACCCCCCTCTGCTCCACTCTCTTGCTTTCAGTCCCCTCTCCCTCCTATACATCTTTCTTTCTCCCCGACTGTTGCTCTTTCTTTCTCTCTTTATCTATCTTTTTTTCTCTC
>NW_020869278.1:95000-97500 GCF_003789085.1 Penaeus vannamei | reverse complement strand
TTCCCTCCCTCTTTCTCCCTCTCTCTCTCCCTCCCTACCTCACCCCCCCCTTTCTCTCTCTCGCTCGTTCTCTCCCTCTCTCTCTCTCCCCTGCCCCCCCCTCTCTCTCTCTCTCTCTTCCCCCTCCCTCTTGGTACTACAACGGCGCCAAGACATCGCTCCAGATCTTATGTGTCCAGAATGAGGCTGCTTATTTGTCCCTTTAACCCAAATGTTTTCGTTCATTCTCTTCCTCCAGCGAGTTACCTTTCTGTTCATTTGCGTTAGTAAGTGTTCGAAAGATTGAAAACTGATATTATTATTATTTTGTCGAAACAATAAACAGGGGTCACAAGATGAGGTACTTTAAGAAAGAGAGAGAGAGGAGGGAGTGAGGGAGAGAGAGAGGGAGGGAAATGGGAGGAGGGAGAGAGAGAGGGAGGGGGAATGGAAGGGAGGGAGAGAGGGAGAGAGGCAGAGAGAGAGGGAGGGAGGCAGGGAGGGAGGGGGGAGAGGGGGAGAGGGAGAGAGGAGAGGAGGAAGGAGGAAGGAGAGAAGGAGAGAAGGAGAGAAGGAGAGAAGGAGAAGAAGAGAGAGAGAGAGAGAGGAGAGAGAGAGAGAGAGAGAGAGAGAGAGAGAGAGAGAGAGAGAGAGAGAGAGAGAGAGAGAGAGAGAGAGAGAGAGAGAGAAAAACAAAGACAAAGTGAGAGAGAGAGCGAAGAGAAGAGAAGAAACAAAATGAGAACGAGAAAACACATTTCAGTGTAACTTTCCCTAGCCCAGAATTCGCCCTCGAAAACCACAAAAGAGTACGAAATGTCTCAGCACCGAAGTCTCTGCATCTCTTCACAAACTCAGACATTCAGTGAAGCAGGTTATTGCAGCCCTGATTACACAAAAAGGACAATCTAAACTACTATCGGATTAAAATCAATCAATTTACCTTGCATCTTATCTAAAATCGGGGAAAAAATCTGGTTTACTCTAGTCTTAGAAAAGGCCATTTTTTTCTTCTGAGATTAGATATGAAAATGTTGTTACCAACTATCATGGGAATCATGAGGGTCCCGTTTTTGAAAAACATATGTGATAACATTATCCATTATTACCATTATTTTATAATGCTACCACTACTACAAATATTACCATACTACTATCAATATCATTACCATTATCATTATCATAATTATTAGCATTAGTATTATCATAAGTATTATCATTATCATTAACATTAATGTTATCATCGTTTTTATTATCATTATGATCACCATCATCACCATTACCAACATCAAAATTAATAAATCGATCCTTGTCAATAGGCAGCCCCCCCTCTCTCTCTCTCTCTCTCTCTCTCTCTCTCTCTCTATATATATATATATATATATATATATATATATATATATATATATATAATATATATTTTTTCTTTTCTTTTTTTTTGGCAGAAAACAACAAACTAATAAACATCCGCAGCTAATTGCTAATAGTAATAAATCCAAAACGTCATCTAATCAGACTAATAAAATCAATAATGATGATGATGATGATGATGATGATGATAATAGTAATAATAATAAAACTAATCTAACCAATATAGCAGATCCGCATCAATCAGCAGAAGAAAGCACGGAAAGAAAAAAGAACAAGAACAGGAAGAAGGAGAATAAACAGGGAAGATGAAAAACCCAATTACAATAACAATAACGACAAAGAATAACAATAAAAATCGGAAGAGGAAGTCGTGCCCAAACCACCTCGAATCCGCATTAAAACCGAGCTCAAACACACACCACCAACGCAGGCGGACTTAACAATGGCGAATCTGGCAGCTGCTCCGACCTGCGTCTGGCGTCCCGGTTCTATCTTTAAACGTTAAAATAAGGTTACTCTGTTCTCAGGATATGCAGGCAATTTACTCATGTTGCTTCGGTGGTTCTTCATTTTGATGGAGAGATTGTTATAACTACGATTGTTAATGGTTTTGTGGGAGTAATTTCAAAACACGGTATATAGGTTATTATAAATTGATTGCGTTCATAACCGTTTTCTCAGGGTAGTCCTCAATCCTATATATATGATTATATTCTTCTATTCGACTTACATAATCTTTCAGCTTTTCACTTCCCTGAATTCACCGCCCTCGTGTCTCGCTAACCTTGAAAAAAGGATGAGGAAGTAGCATTAACCCTATGGTTTGGAACAGCCCACCTTAAAAGGTCAGAGTTTAGTTTTGGAGTCAAATACAGTATAATTTTACAATGTCAGTGCTCATGAGTTATCCATGCTGATAATCCTTGTTTCTTATTCTGTGCAGCATTTGTTGAAGCAGAAAGAAACACATTAATGGCTTGTTTTGACCAGACAGTATTATATCGGCTAGCTTGCTTGGTTTTCGGTTCACATATGATCATGAACGCCTACTTTGATATTTACTTTATGAAAAAGAATTTATCACCAGTAAGCGACAGACAATATCCCCATGTCGTTGACTATATCATACTATCATACTTTGCATGAATGT
>NW_020869278.1:77500-82500 GCF_003789085.1 Penaeus vannamei | reverse complement strand
AGCGGATATGAATCTTAAACACTTACAGTACTGGCCTCGCCCCTCTACCAGCTCATGCTTCAGGAGGGCGCTGTGTGGCAGTCACATGGCCACCGTCTGGCATCCAGTCAGTGCCGAGAGAGTGTCTGGTCACACGTCTGCCTCGAGCATCTGTCTGGGCAACCGGGGAAGGTCAGGGCCACTTCACGCGCCCTTCACGACCTGGCAATTCGGTCGTCAGACGCGTTGGGTATCTGTCGCCGAGGTCAAATTCAGTCCGTCCCTGGGAGTGGGTACGGGAGGAGAGAGGGGAGAATGAGGGGAAACGGAAGAAGAATAAGAGGAAGTAAGTAGAATTGGGGAAAAAGAGTAAGTATAAGATATATGTATCAGTAATAGAAGGCTTTACGGACATGCCAGGAACGAAAATAATAGGCACAAAGGATTATTCATTTAACAGAAAAATCAGGACTCGTGCTTTCTCCAACACGTGTCCGGTCACACAGATTTCCTCGACGCTGATTGGCTCGTGGGCGCGCGACCATGTGATCACCAACACGCTCCCACGCGTTATGTCCTCAAAAAAAAGTCCTCTTTAAAATAATTCTCTCTTGGCACAGGGATGACTCTTTATTCAGCACTTTTGGCTACTTGCTTTTTTCTATTTTTGTCAGCACAATGAAGTCAAATTATTATACCGGCGAGGTCGTAATGGCACCTTTGTGTAGCTTTGTATCTGTGTTATGGTTCGAAATAAAGGAGAAAGGTCCGGTGCTTTTTATAGCCTGGGGGTGTGGTTAGCTTCGGTAACCGATGTAGCTCTTTTTTGGTCATTTTGTGCTGATGACTTTAAACACTGAGATGTAAGGACATACGGGAGAGATTTATTACATATTCTTTGTTTTGTTTTCGTTTTCCAAGGAACTGTGTCAAGTTGCCTAGATATCTTGAGACAGCTTGACGCCCGTGTCAAGAGATCTCTCAACGACAAGGTTAAAGGCGGCGTGTGACGTCATATGTAAACAACAAGTCGGAGGCGCGAAGACATAAAAGTCTAAAAATGGGCTCGTATCGAGTATTCGGGTTAATTCAAATATATTACAACAAGGCCAAGCAATATTACAGGGAAATAAGGATTATTGGTAAGTTCCATAACAGGAGTGTGATCTTAAGTCCTATTCACAGGACCTCTCTCTCTCTTCTCTCCCTCTCTTCTCTCTTCTCTTCTCTCTCTTCTTTCCTCTCTCTCTTTTCTTCTCTCCTTTCCTTCTTCTCTTCTCCTCTCTCTCTCTCTCTCTCTTCTCTCCTTTCCTTTCCTCTTCTCTCTCTCTCTCTTCTCCTCTCTCCTCTTCTCTTCTCTCCTTCTCTCTTCTCTCTTCTCTCTTTCCTCTTTCTCTTTCCTTTCCCTCTCTCTCTCTTCTCTCCTTCCTCTCTCTCTCTCTCTCTTTCTCCTTTCCTCTCTCTCTCTCTTCTCTCTTCTTTCTCCTCTCTCTCTCATCGGCGATTCGCGACCTGCCCAGACGCGAGAAGTTTCAACTGTCGCCTGGAGGTTACTGCTGTGGTTAAGCACCTTAATTGCTCTGCTCTCGCTCTCGCTCTGTCTCTGTCTCTTTCTTTTCTCTCTCTCTCTCTTTCTCTCTCTCTCTCTATCTCTCTCTTCTCTCTCTCTCTCTCTTCACTTTCGCCGTTGGCTGTAGACTGGGGTGTGGCTTATCAAGAGAGAGGAAGGAGGGGGGGGGAGGGGGGGGGGTGACATCCGCCCTGAGGTTCCCCGGAATACGAGAGTTCCTTCTTGATGCTCACACGAGGGCTGCGCTCATATGTATTTGTATATACGTATGTATATCTATATATGTATATATATGATACATATACACAAACACACACACACACACACACACACACACATATATTATATATATATATATATATATATATATATATATATATATATATTACATACATACATACACACACACACACACACACACACACATATATATATATATATATATATATATATATATATATATATATATATATATATATATACGTACACATTTATGTGTGTCTTTGTGTTTGTCTGTGTGAGTGGCTTTCTTCGTGTGTTCGTGTATGCATATGTATGTTTATATATATGCACATACACAAACACACACACACGCACAACTTACATGCAGCCTCCCTCACCCTGGCGCTCCCATGGCCGCCCGTCAGATGTTCGAGGCAGACGCGTGATCAGACATTTCTCTCAGCACTGCCTGGCTGCCGGACGGAGGCCGATGGATGATGCTCACTCCACGAGACTGCGTGGGCTGATGACGAGGCGTCTGAACCCACGACTTGCAAGTCTCTGAGCCTTTCGTCCGCTTTCTAAATCTGGTTCATATTTGTGTGAATATTTTGAGTGTAGTGATTGCCTGTGTTGTAGTTGTAGGTGCTCGTCATTCCCATTCATGTATTTCTGTAATGTGCTTGAGAGTGGACACTGTTTATCTTCCATGCGGTATGAATTAGCGAGGGGTGCTCCCCCTTCCTCTACTCTCCTCCCTTTTGTTTCTCTTTCTCTCTGTCTCTGTCTCTCTCTTTCTCTCTATCAGACGCAAGAATCGACGTCGTTGTCTGGTCGCCTGAATGACCGAGGAAGACATCGCCGCCCTCTCGAAGTCATTCAAAATTATGCGAACGTCAATTTTGGCAACGAGAACCCTTCGCCGCCTCTGCAGCCCCAGGAATGAGCTCTGAGGCGATTCACCTGTTCCCGAGAGGTGGTCCGGCATCAGCAAGAGGAAGACCATGAGAACACTAGGGGCACTGACGTCACAAGAGCAGGTAGACAAAAACATGGCGCAATGACGTGATAAGAAACATGTTGGGTATAAAGATCCTCGGACCCTTCCTTGCTCACAACCCAGGAAGAAAACGAGAATAAGATGGACTACGTGATTTCGAAACATCGTCACCCCTTATTTGAGGAAGACTCATAAAGTACCCTTTCAAGACACCAGGATCCATCGGAGGTAAAGATAATCTCTACTTCTCTGTAAACAAACAAACAAATTAAAATGATCATACGTTTTCCTCTGCCAGTATCAAGAAAACTTGAAGGGTTAAAATGACTTCAACAAAGGGGATGGCAGAGACAACAAGAGCAAAAACATAAATCTGATACAAAATTCCTCAGAGGTTTTTCGCTATGTGCAGTCATGGCTTGCTTCGCTGTGGAATTAAAGAACACTATAAAAGTCTCATTGGCAGGCGTTTACGTCGATGATGTACGTCATCAATGTCTATGCAAGGTCTATATACTCGTAATCATACCCGGTCAACAACGTTGGTGCCAAACACTAATGTTATTAAATGTTTCTCTCTATCTATCTCTTTTTTCTCTCTCTCTCCCTCTCTATTTATCTCTCTCTCTCTCTCTCCATGTATTTATTTTCTTGAGAAGAAAAATGTCAGAATGTATTCTTCCAAGGTGCCATGACCACCAGGATAACGATAGTCTTTTGTTATCTATAAAAACGATATGCAGTAACAATAACAAAACAACGTCTGGGTTTGATAAAGCTCTCTTCCTAAGAGCACTAAGAATCTCCGGCCATAATATTCTTGAACGATGAGGCAGCATACATTGCCACGTCATGCCAGACCTAACCAAAGCATCTTGAAGACCGGAGCGAACCCACACGGATTTCCCGACAGTGCCGCAAACCCACATTGTCAGGTATAGAGGAAGTAACATCAATGTGTTCACAGAAGTTGCGAAAACAGATTTGGTCAGATAAGAAGTGTCCTCCAGATAACAGCGTTGATAAATCACGATGAAACACGTGAGCAAACGTACGTCACCGCGGGATTTCCATCGCCATGATAGTACAGGTCAGTTGACGAAGGACATGTCGAGCTGGAGGCGATGCAGATAAAGAACATGATTCTAATTCGAAATGTCACATGACCTTATGTCATTTTGGCATTATACATACATACACAGATACATACTTACATGCACACACACACACACACACACATATGTGTATGTGTGTGTGTGCGTGTGTATTTATATATATACACATATGTCATACACACACACACACACACACACACACACACACACACACACACACATATATATATATATATATATATATATATATATATATATATATATATATATATATTCATGTATACCCTTTAAAGCAGTTAAATTAATGACAATACTGAAGAAACAAACCAAAAAAGTTATCATGAGGAATTATACATTCCAAAATGTTTCTTTATATCCGAGAAAGTAATTACATGAATAACAGTACTTCAAAAACAAACAGATATGAAAGACAATAAAAAATACTACATTTTTGTGATGAATAATGTCTTTAGCTCGAGTCTCTTTTAATAAGCTGCAGCTTCTGAACTCACAGAACAAATGCATTCTGTATATCTATATATTTTCTGATGATGAAAAAAAGAAAAAAAGAAAAAGAAAAAAGACTTGTCGGTCCACATTCCAAAGGGAAGAGAATTTAAAATGAAGCTTAACTCCATACCTTACGCAAGATATTTCTTAATACTGATTAAGTTTCGGCTGCAATGAAACAAAAGCAAACAAAACACAAACACAGACAACAGACAAACAAAACAAAAACACGTAACTGATATAGCGGACCCATCATGGAGAGCCTGTTTGCAAGAAATGAACCTGAAACCATAACTTGAATTCAGAACCCTTGGCGCGTCGAAACTTGGCGATCTGACCGAGGTCCTCCGGCGCATTTTGGCGAGCAACTTCCACCAAGCTGTCTTGCAGGAGTTGGAGGAATCCTTTACGCAAACGAATTCCGATCCTAAAGATATCCTCAGATAAATTATTGGTGATAGATCAGCGCACTTGGATCGAGAATGAGACCTTCGTTATAATGCATTTCATTTCAATATTCGAAATCAAACTTGGTATGTTATATATGTCGCTACCCATTTTTCATAGCATGGCATCCTTGTTAACATGTATTTAAGAAATTCCT
>NW_020869278.1:60000-65000 GCF_003789085.1 Penaeus vannamei | reverse complement strand
ATGATGGAACTGATTTGAATTTCAAAAGGCTTCTCCTAGGCCCAGCTTCTATTGTCACGTGATGATCTATTCCATATCTGATTGGTTCTACCGAGTGTCTATGCTCACGTCACGTTCACGGACGAATCTAATTGGCTCATTTGATTTCCCTCGCCTACGTCATCCGCTACGAATCCGTCCGATGTCCCGTCGCTCTTAACGACTTTTTTGTCCTTTTGTCGCGGCGCTGGAGGAGGAAGGTTACTGCGGCTCCTGGAAATCGTGGATTTTATGACCTCTGTAACACCGTTATTATCAATTTGCGCGGAAAGTGGTATAGAAGAAAACTTTCATAGAATGATGTGTTCTACCACTTGGTAAGCTCAGATTCTTTAAATTAGGTATGGGGTTGCATTTCCAGTAATACCGTAATTTCACAAAGAAAAAAATATATGATTTAATGTTTTATAAAGATCTTATTGAACACGAGCAAAAGCAAAATACTTTTACTACTTCGATGTCTCAATATTTGTATCGTTAATTCACTGAACAAATGTAGATTATACTATTGGAATAATCACATTCATTTGATATCATTTTAGTCACAGCTGAAATGATATCAAAGGATGTTATTCAAACTAGCCATCCAAGAGGGAAGGCGTTCGGGACAGCACAAGGCTTGTTGTTTATAAATGAATATTAAACCCATTTTATCGAATGTTACGTTTCACTAAAAGCACAAGGCTTCTCTTAGTCTCGGCAGTGAACAAAAGGCTCGCTGGCCATTTAAGACTCCAAGACTCACTAAAACATGGGACCAGTAGGAAGGCCCAAAAATCAGAATTTTCGGTGAGCTAAAATAATTACCCTATGATTTGTTATAATTGTTATAATGAATTTCTTTATATTAAGTGATATTCGTGATGAACATGAATTATGTTTCTGTGTATTCATTTGTCTATTCTTTGATGTAACTATAACTAGACATTTGTTTGTTTTCTTGTACATTATTTCTTCGTAATATCATTAATCAGCTTAAAAACACTTGGGCAAAAAGATGTCTATCAGAATTCCGAAACTTTCCCAACCCCTTAATCCTACTTTCCACATCAACCCTGTTTCTCTTTCGCAAAATACCATCCAGTGCTTTCATAATTCGGTAATTTTCATTCAACGCCAACGTAGTTTCGTTCAATATTCTCTTTCGGGTGAATAAAGAAAGAAACACCGAAGTGGACCGATGCACAAGGAGTCTTTTCCCGACTGGCGTTGGAGTCTGACCGCGGCGTGGAAACAGACACTCCGGCGTGCATTCAAAAACGCGAAATTCATGTTGAACAGATTGCAACAGGAACAACGAAGGGAAGGGCAAGAAAACACGAATATCCATATTCGTGTGTTTTCTTGCCCTTCCCTTCGTTGTTCCTGTTGCATTCAAAAGCGCGAAATCCGAGTCAGATCCGACCTTGACCATACGTAATCGCTTCACTGATCCGTCCTGTTCTTAATCCTTTTTCGCTCGCGTGGTTGGTTTTCGCGTGGAAGTTTGCTAGTAAGAGTTTCAGAGAATAGTTTATATGCGTGTGATACTTTCAAGCTAAAGTTCTTTCTTGTCTCATTTTTCGGGGAAGAAAGGTTACCATGATATCACTCAATGGTTAGGGGTTTTGCTCCAAATGTATACACAGCTTGAACAGAGAGGTCATTTAGTGTGAATCTCTACTTCTCCAACCTTTAAAATCTCCACTCGCTATTCCGACAAACGCATTACTGAAATTATTGCAGACATCATTGCCCATTTTGTTAAAATTGTGCTAGGCCCGACCCCAAGCATTTTTATTGTACAGACGTGCACATGTACAGAAGTAAATACACGTATATATATAAATATATCTATCTATCTATCATCTATCAATCTATCTATCTATCTATCTATCTATCTATCTATCTATCTATCCTATCTATCTATCTATCTATCTATCTATTATCTATCTATCTATATATATATATATATATATATACACACACATATATATACACATATACACACATATATATACACATATACACACACATATATACACACACACAGAGACACATATATATGAGACACAGACTTCCCCACATGCCCCCGGCGTCCGCTCCTCCGGCCAGGAAGCGCCCCGCGAGGCGTGTCCCGCGGGAGGTCCTTCTCGGAGCGCAATGGGACGCGATTCCCGTCATTCCCGGAAAACGTCCTTCGCGCCCCAGATTCCCGGTTCCTCAGAAGCCGCCGCCACAACTCTCCGCGTTCTCCTTTTTTTTGTCAGGAACTTCGGACAATGCCGCTGTCAACATGTAGTGCAGCAGCTGTTTACCAAGACATAGTGTATAGGAGACGCAGTTGCCCGGAATAAATAAGTGGGACAGAGTGTCGGGAAGTTGCCGTATTGTTTGGCGACGTCGTTTTGCGCGGCGAGTGGAGCGGCCTCCTTGAGGTGCTTCCGCAGTCCACGCCTTCTTTCACAATGCATTTGTCATGTAAATAAAATACTCACATCCATACCTACCTACATACATATATATATATATATGTATATATATATATATATATATATATATATATATATATATATATATGTATATATATGTAGCACATATATATAGATAATGAATAGTAGATAAACATGCACACAGAAACGCACATATCTACCTACCTATCTCTCTCTCTCAATATATATATATATATATATATATATATATATATATATATATATATATATATATATGTATATATGTATATGTGTATAAAGATGTGTATGTTTGTGTGTATGCAAAAAGAAATATATGTACAGTGCTTCGCTGCAGATTCCACATGGAAATGCGGTTGGCGATGCAATCCCATCAACAACGGGATTTTAAAATCTCATTTCCCTTTATTAATCCAATTATTTCTTGTCGATATCCTCACATTTCAGCGTCCGTCCGCCGTGGCTTAACCTTCAGCATAAAGCAAATGCGTTTCTATTGGTTTCTGTGAATGAGTTTTGGAGTTTCCATTGATTCGGTTCAAAGACGGACGCGGCTTTGAACTTTGCGGCCGAAGCGATAATCGTTAGACAGTTTGAAATGGAAATGGCGGGAATGCGCTCTTGGGCTGAGGGCGCGAGGAGGACAAAACTGCTGGTCGCTTATGCTCGCTGTGCCTGGGATATCCTCGCAATATATACATATACATACATATATATATATATATATATATATATATATATTATATATATATATATATATATATATACAGCGCGCGCGCACGCACGCACGCACACGCGCACGCACACGCACACGCACACGCATGCACACGCAACACATACACACACACACATACAAATAGATAGATATATAGACAGATGGATACATATACTGGTATATATAATGTGTGTGTTACTAAATAAAGAAATAATTTCTCTTTCTCTCTCTCTCTCTCTCTCTCTCTCTCTCTCTCTCTCTCTCTTACTCAATATTTGTTTGTGTGTATGTACATGTGTGTGTGTATGTGTTTGTGTACTTATATATATATATATATATATATATATATATATATATATATATATATATATATATATATATATATAGAGAGAGAGAGAGAGAGAGAGAGAGAGAGAGAGAGAGAGAGAAAGAGAGAATAGATAGATAGAGAGAGAGAGAGAGAGACGAGAGAAGACAGACGAGAGAGAGAGAAACGAGAGAAAGAGATAGAGACGAGAGAAAGAGATAGAGACGAGAGAAAGAGCGAGAAAGAGAGACGAGAGAGACGAGAGAGAGAGAGACAGAGACAGAGACAGACACAGAGACAGACAGAGAGAGAAAGAGAGACGAGACAGAGAGAGAACCCCACAGTCCAAACTCACCAACCCACAGCAGGCGCTCCGCGTCGCCTTCTTCATTTCTCGTCTTTCCGCCTCTTCGCCTCTCGCCTCTTCGCTTCTCCGCCTCTCTCCTTTCCACCTCTCCGCCTCTTAGCCTCTCGCCTCTTCTCTCTCTGCCGCTCTCTCTTCTTTCTGCCTCTCCGCCTCTCCTCTCGCCTCTGCCTCTCGCCTCTCTCCTTTCCGCCTCTCGCCTCTCTCTCGGCCTCTCGCCTCTCGCCTCTCTTCGCCTCGCTGGAGATCCTGAAAGGCGCGACTCCTGGCAGCAGCTACGCCTGGGCCTTCACCGCCTGCTGCGGCCTCTCCCAGGGTCCCGTGAGCCGAGGAGGATGCCCTGACGAAGCATTAGCGAAAAGGCCTTCGGCACATTCGTGTGTTTTCTTGTCCTTCCCTTCGTTGTTCCTGTTGCAATCTGTTTCATCATGAATCCACACACACACACACACGCAACACGCACACGCACACAGCACACGCACACGCACACACACATATACACACACATACACACACACTCATATATATATAGAGAGAGATGATAGATAGATAACAGAGATAGATAGCAGACAGACAGATAAATAGATAGATAAATAGCAATTGAAAGATGTAGGGAAAGGAAGGCGGTAGTAATGATTTTTTTCCAGTTTATCCTTGTGGTTAAAGTGATATAGTATTCTGAAATTGAGAAAGATTTTTTTTTATATATAGAAATGTGATAATGAAAATATGACCTTTTTTTTTTTTTTTTTTTTTTTTTTTTTTTTGCTGTCAGACACGAAACAGGGGAAAAAAATCTTCCCGAAAAAAATGGAAGCGCGTTACAAAATCTGTACTTTTTCATATTCCTTTTTTGACTCTGAGAGACCAAGGCGGCTGAGGCTCTGCGGAATGAAGGAGGTCTTGGCTTAGTGTTCTCTCCACTTCTCGGCGGCTTCATACCCTGTGGTACCTTTTACGGCCTTGTTTTTTTCTTTTTCTTTTTTTTTACTCTCTGTCTTTTCCTTTTCTATCTCTTTCTTTTTTCTCTCTCTCTTTCTCTCTGTCTGCCTGTCTGTCTCTCAGTCTTTCTCTCTCTCTCCTTCTTCCTCTCTCCTCTCTCTCTCCCTCTCTCTCTCTCTCTCT
>NW_020869278.1:47500-55000 GCF_003789085.1 Penaeus vannamei | reverse complement strand
GTGTTATAATGCCCATAACGACATGAATGTATAAAATGGAAGTATATATAAAATAGTAAATACGTCATTTATATCAATATATAAATTTTGTTTATATGTGTTTGATGTTTTATTTATACCGGTTTAAGACTTCAATTGCAATTTGAGTTTTTAAATATAAGTTTTGTGATTTCTTATATCAAATTGTGATTTCTATTTTAATCACTCGATTATTGTTGCATTTACAAATGGTTCTGCAACACATAAAAAATCGCATGGTCATAAAAAAATATTTATTAGCGGTAATACATTGAACAAGAGGCATGAACTTTGAGAGTTAGTAAAGAAACGATAGGATATTACTCTCATTTTCATCTTGTATAGAATGTTTTTTCTCTATATTTTTATTTTATTTTTATTTATTTTATTTATTTTTTTTTTGATTACTCTACTCTCTCAGTTCAACCATTCTCCTCAACATACATTTTTATTTGGTCTCGTTGGCCATACATTCTCTGCAACATCCTTTTATTTTCTCACTCTGTTCAAGCATTCTCCGTATTTCATTTTGCTGTTTATACATTCTCTGCAACATCCATTTATTTTCTCACTCTGTTCAAGCATTCTCCGTATTTCATTTTGCTGTTTATACATCTCAACACTTGCACAATCCCCCTTCTCATTAAAAAAACTTAACAAAACTTTGTCCCGAGTAACACTTCGTTCCCTGACGTATTAAACGGGTGGCGGCAGGGAAGGCTACTTAGAGAAAGCCTTTACAAGTAAGGTAAGCAGAAAGTACAATGGAGAGATCAGTTCGAAAAAAGGGTTTTGCAATCCGTGCGCTTCTTAAATCTCTGTTTCATTGTCTCGTTACAACATCGTCGCTCTTTGCTTATTCTCATTCTGCCTGTCAGTCGTTTCTGGCTCTGTCTGTCTGTCTATCTTGTCTGTCTGTCTGTCTGTCTGTCTGTCTGTCTCTCTCTCTCTTTGTGATTAAATGTTTAATTGCACTGCCGTCTCTTGTCCTTCACTACATCATATTCCATCAATTTCAAATACACACTAATGAGAGCAGTTGCAATACCGTGATCATGAGGATAGAATTTAAACAATGAAACAGTTGTTGAAGACGAATCTCTGCCTGGGTATGAAGGATCCTGTTCCTTTTTCGTTTTCTCTGTACGAAAGAAAGAAAAATGCATTAAAGCCTTACAGCTAAGCTTGTATAAAAATAGAAGGAGATTTAAGCAGATGTCTTGTTCGTTAAAGCCATCTGGGATATGATGAAGAAAACTAGAAGTCCCTTATATATAAAAAGTTTAATTGTTTTACCTTCAGGTTTATAGCGAAGTACTGAGGACAAAGAAAAACAAGATGTGCGTTTTTCGTCTTGAGATTTTTAGCACCAACGCACGCTATCCACGTATCTACATGTTTGTATGTATGTATGTGTACAGGATTGTATACGTTGGATATATTTACATGTATACAGAAAGAAAAAAAAGTGTAGGTATACTTATAAGGCGCATCCGATCCTCGTGTCATGCTACATAATGGATATTTTTTTAGTTAGTCGATAACTGGTTAGGATGAAACGCCTGAGAAGGATGTGGAGTGTAGTTGCAATGTCTTTTTCTGAAGAGGTGTTGTGTCCGTGCACGAATATCTACTGAAAGGAGTTAGTCCCTTTCTGTATACGAATGTTGTGGCAAAGACCCTAATGAATATTAAAGCATATACTTTTCATATAGTGTCTTGGGTAATGATTTACTATTGGCAGTAGCCTCATTTTATAGAAAACGAGTCTGTTTTCTTGTTCTTTCACCGTTATGGAATCGCCTTAGTGCAAAAAGAAAAGCGAAAGGCATTTGGTTTTATAACTCCAATGAAAACACTGTATATTTTTATACTGAAGTTGCAATAGTAAATGAATGATGGAGCTTTTACTTATTTTAAATAAAAGAACAACAACAAAAATAATGTACCTACAAATATAAATATTCTCCTTATGTCTGTCTATTCATTGCTTTTTTCGAGTTATAGTATTTTTCATGGAAATGTTATACATATATACATGCATACATGCATGATATATATATATATAATATATATATATATATATATAATATATATATATATATATTATATACATATATATATATATATATATATATATATATATACATATATATATATATATATTATATATATATATATATATATATATATATATATATATATATATATTATATATATATACATATATATACATATACATATATATTCACACAATCGTACAGTTTCTGTAATCTAAAGTGCAGTGATCGTACACCTCAATTTGGTTCGATCTACATTCATGCATATAAAAAAAAGAAATCCGAATTTGGAATCCAAACCACCAATTCTCAATGCTGGATTGAGAACTATTCTTTGTCCCTCGATTCCGAGTCTTCATACGAACCCTTCTGCACCTCTCTTGATAAGCAAGCCTGTTTATTCGCCTAAAATCTTATCAGAAACTCCGAATTTAAAGACTTTTAAGAGCCTTCCAACTCGCTAAGACTCGGAAGAATCTCCGATAGTTTCTCAAGCACCTTTTCCGATGCGGACGCGGTGCAATAGATACTTTAACTGCCGCTCAATATCCGTTCCTCCTGTTCACCGGAATGCGTTCGGATGATGCAATATCGCAATGCAATCATCTCGGGCTGGAGGCTGACGTGGCGGCCGCGTCTCTGGAAGTGGCCCGATGTGAATGAGTGTATGTATGTATGAATGTATATATATATATATATATATATTATATATATAATATATATATATATATATATATATATATTTATATATATGTATGTATGTATGTATATGTAAATATATATATATATATATATATATATATATATATATATATATATATATATATATATATAATATATATATATGTATAGTATATTATATATATATTATATTATATATTATATATCTGGTTTAAACCCGTCTGTCTTTCTGTCTGTCTGTATGTCTCTTTGTCTGTCTTTATGTCTGACAAAGTTTCATATACACACACACGCGCGCGCGCGCGCGCGCGCACACACACACACACATACACACACACACACACACACACACACACACACACACACACACACACACACACACAGTGAGACAGAGATTAGAGAGAGAGAGAGAGAGAGAGAGAGAGAGAGAGAGAGAAGAGAGAGAGAGAGAGAGAGAGAGAGAGAGAGAGAGAGAGAGAGAGAGAGAGAGAGAGAGAGAGAGAGAGAGAGAGAGAGAGAGAGAGAGAGAGAGAGAGAGAGAGAGAGAGAGCACATCATCACCTGTACCTCAGAACTTTACCTGGATATGCATAGATATAGTAGAGTTTTTAGCATAGTCGTCATTTTGATTTGTCGTTCTGGGTAATGAAGCAAAGGATAAAGTTTTAAAGCAAGTTGTGATTATGGTAATGATGAAGACATTAATGATGATGATGGGGATAATGATGATGGCGATGTTGTTGATGATGATGACGATGATGGTGATAATGATGGTGATGGTGATGATAATGATGTGATGGTGATGATGATGATGATGATGATGGTGATGATGATGATGGTGATGGTGATGATGTTGATGGTAATGATGATGTGATGGAGATGATGATGTGATGGAGGTGATGACGATGATGATGGTGATGACGATGATGACAAGAATAATAAAATAAATGCGATTATTGGAGACACTTTTTCCTTGACAGATTTTAGGGTTCTCAAATAGGGTCGAATAACCAAAATAATTCTTCATATAATACTAAACAATTCTTCGTCTGTCCATCTAGTGGGCAAGGTCAATGTAAATACTCATACAGACTTCTATCAAGCGGTCACAGATGGGTCTTTAAAGTTTTTTTTTCTGTGTTTCCGTGGTTTATCTGTGATTTTCTGTGGCTAAAAGAAATCTGTTTTGCACTGGATTAAGGAGTCTGTCATCAAGAGCACTCCGCTCTTCTTAAAATGGTTCTCTTTTGCATATTTTTGGTTCATTTGAAAACCCAAATGTTGACCCCAAAAAATCTCATTTAAAATTGGTGTAAGCGCTGCATCTTGGAGTGCTGGAAAATGAATATGATGATAAAATGAAAGGAATTGAAAAGGTCATATGAGACATTAAAAAAGAGAAAAAATGCTGGCTGACCATTCAAAAAGCTAACCTCCCTTTTCCAATATCATAAACCAGTGAAAAAATACATCATGAATATTCCAAATCATAAAAGAAAAAGTTTTCTTTATTTCAATTAAAAAAATAAACAGCCAAAAAAGGAAATATTTATAAAGTTTCAAATGTAAATATTAAAATTTTTTCTAATTCGTACTCCCATGATAATTTCTGACATTTGAAGATTTCACTCAGGAAAAGGGCCGGCATTCGTCCATTGTACTTTTGATTTGTAAGTTAATTTAATGAGAGAGAATTAATTTCATAAGAGAGAGCGACAGCGTACGCCAAAAAATAAACACGTGAATACAAGATCGAAAGAAAATAGGAAAATAGAAGTGGAACATGCACACCCTGGATAATCTTTGGATAAAATGCGATTTTTCATATAAAATGTAAAATAAATAAATAAGCAAATTAATGAATGAATAGATAAAGAGAAAATAGGAAAATAGGAGTGGAACATGCACACCCTGGATAATCTTTGGATAAAATGCGATTATTCATATTAAAGGTAAAGCAAATAAATAAACAAATTAATGAATGAATGGATAGAATTGGTAGATAATCTGCAGTTTAACGAGATGACCAATTCCGTTAGAATGAAATATCTAAAGCTGGAAATTGTTGCTCCTCCTCAAAAAAAAAAAAAAAAAAAAAAAAAAGGGGGGGGGGTGACAAATCAAACAATAGGCAAAGACAAAAAAAAAAAAAAAAAAAAAAAGAGTAAATGAGAAAGAACAGACAAAAGGAATTGATGAATGGAAGGGGTTGGGGTGGAGGGTGGGGGGGAGGGGTAATGTCCATCTTATTTTACTTTATTTATTATTTTTGTTTAGTATTTATCATGATTGGATATCCAAAAAATGGAGTAATGGGGTCACCCTGTGGGGGTAAGAGCAGCGCCTTAAAAAGAACGAAGAAGAAATATCAAGAATAAAGAAGAACAAAAGGACTCATATATGACTGATGAAAGCATGACTAGAGAGAGAGAAAGAGAGAGAGAGAGAGAGAGAGAGATGGGAGAAGGGGAAAGACAAGGAAGATTGTGGGACTAAAATCAGAAAAAATCAATTTGTTTAAAGAACATTTTCTTTTTAACAAAGGGGTGCCAATTATGGAACTAATTCACATAATTCACAGTAGAACCTGGGTGGAACCAAAGAAAAAAACAAAATGTTATTGGAAACGAAGAGAAGAAGCCATGCGGTAGAAGAAATCAAACTCCATCGTGATCCTTTTCATTACTCTCTATGAAGCTCTATAATCGACGTAGACGAAGAGAAATCAATTAAAACACGACCAATGAACAGATATCAATCCCTTCACTCTCCGGTTTATGACGAGCCAGTTAGCAGGACTTTTTAAAATCGTGCTTTCGGACCCTTGCGCAACTTGCAATGCTGTTCATGCAACTTCCCATTATGTTTTTATGACATAATGTATCAAATTCTGGCGATCGAACGAAAAGTCTCTGTAAGGTTGCATTCCTGACCTCGATTGCACTCGTAGCTTTTACCACGAACGAATTTAAGATATTTTTTCTCCCTCTCTCTGAAAATGAATGAAAAAATTACAGATCGGTGTACAGCTCGCTTGAATTCTTTATGCTTTACGGGAATAACTCATATTCTTCTGCGTAACTAGACTGCAGCGTAACGATAGGTATCAATAGTGTAGTCTTTGGTTGCTATGAAAGGAAGATTTATCCATGTCTGGGATGTTGCATCTTTCTCGTCAGAATACCCAGTAGTTATAGATAAAATATCTAAATTATTTTTTTTTTCTATTTGGAATAAACCATTATAATTATTATTTTTATCTAACCAAAATAAAGTTATTTTAGTAACATAATTATAAGGTGATCGGATGATGTGCTTTATACTGACCCTAGAGGATGTTAAACTACCAATTTCACGTAAGTTGAAATGTCCCAACAACTTTTCAGATTCATAATTTCTCAAGAGACCCGATGTACTTCCCGGATTCATGGTCTAAATCAAACTGCTTTTCCTGAATTAACTTGTAGGAGGGGCAAGTGTGTGTGTGTGTGTGGGGGGGGGGGGATTCCACTCTATCGAAGGAGGCAAAAAACAAAAACAAAAAACAAACTGGGAGGATATATTTGGATAAAATCATCTGTGTCTTACATGTCCTCTTGCTTTGTTTCCTGTATTATCCTTTTGTGAAATATGTAACATACATTAAAAAATCTGGGAGGATATATTTGAATAAAATCATGTGTGTCTTAGATGGCTTCTTGACGTGTTTCTTGCCTTATTCCTTTTGTGAAACATATGCTTTTAATCCTAAGGGCGGTATAATTATTTTTTCAGCACTGCTTATATCATAGAAGAGTTAGATTTAGATTTAGCTGTGACTGTGACATGTTCTTATTTTGCTTCTAAATCTCCCCCTGTGTGCAAGGAATGGCCGGGGTCACCATTCACTAGCAGCGCGCAGGATCGAACGTAGGTCAGCAAGATTGCAAGACCATTGCACTACACAGTATACCAATGAAGTTAAGTATAAATATGCAAGGTTGTGAGTATTGTTACAAATGAACGCACTTTTCCCCATTTCCTTCAGTATATTGCAAGGACGATATATCAATATTTATTTCCAGAGATGCAGGATAAATTCAATAAAATCGCTGCCTAAATAATAGGATCTTGCAGAGAGAGAGAGAGAGAGAGAGAGAGAGAGAGAGAGAGAGAGAGAGAGAGAGAGAGAGAGAGAGAGAGAGAGAGAGAGAGAGAGAGAGAGAGGAGAAAGAGAGAGAAAGAGAAGAGAAAGAGAGAGAGAGAGAGAGAGAGAGAGAGAGAGAGAGAGAGAGAGAGAGAGAGAGAGAGAGAGAGAGAGAGAGAGAGAGAGAGAGAGAGAGAGAGAGAGTTAGTGAGTGAGTGAGAGTGAGTTGAGTTATTTAAAGTCGTATTATTTTTGACGACAGAAGAAGGCCGGAGAAAAGGGGAAAAAATGATAAATCGAATATTTAACAAGATAGAAAATTCAAAATGCGTCAAAGGAGTAGAAAAAAATATAAATATCTTCGTCCATTGCATCAGAAAAAAGGAAAAAATATGTGTATATATACCCTGTATTTTTTCATTTGAGAGGAAATGTATCTTCAGCATCCGTTCAAAAGAAAATTATATGAACATGTAAATCCCTACAGGCCATTTTTGTCGTTTTTGTCTTTTTTCACTCTTTCTTTCTCTTTCTATTCTTTTTATAAATTTCACAAAAAACGACAAAGTGAGAACTAAATAATTAACAGTTCCACAAAAATCACCTCCCGAAAAT
>NW_020869278.1:27500-37500 GCF_003789085.1 Penaeus vannamei | reverse complement strand
GGGGGGGGGGTAGTGGTGGGGTATCAGAGCGGTTTGATTAATGAGCGAATGGTTGTCGATGTCTTATTGTCAACCTGATTTAATAGCCAATCGGTAGTTTTTTTTGTTATATGAGTTGTTTAAATAGTCCAATAGCTTTTCTTTATATCTGTTTTTGAAAATACACACGCTTACACATATACAAGCTATATATATATATATATATATATATATATATATATATATATTATATATATATATATATATATATATATATTAGACACGCACACTCATATATACATATATATATTCATATCTATCTATATGTATACATATAAATATATATATATGTATATCTATCTATCTATCTATATATATTAAAATGAGACAATACTTTCGAAAGTGTCCTGGATTCCATCTTCAGGTCTGAGGGGGAAAGGGAGAGGAAGAAATATATGTAGGAAAGTAGAGAAGCAACGCCGTGAACAAAGGAGAAATGAGGACAGGTAAACAGGTCGAAATATCAGGTGGTCTCTGCGAAGGGTGGCCGGCATAAAGGAATAAGAAGAGGATGTGGTAAGCGAGGAGACTGTCAGTAGGAGAAAAATCACTGTTCGGCAGCTGCTGAGTCAATGAAGATTCTACTAGTCTACCGGCGTGGATATAAGCAGTAGGAAAGACAACATGGCCTGTGTCCTACTGAAGGCAGAATGGGCGTTGTTGTGTCCTCTCGATACAGCGTATAAATGTGTAGACAGACGCTCAGGGAGGCTAATGTTTGTCTCACGAACGTTATGCCCATCGCAGGAGGCACAAGGAATAGCACAGGTGCCCATCTTCGAGGTAGAAGAAGGACTGTTGTGGACTAGGTTGCTGCAGTGGGTTTGCCTGGCGAAAGATAAACCTACAGTTGAGTGGGTGACGAAGAGAATAGATTTCCACACTGTAGGTCGGGCTGATAACAAGCAGTTGAAAAGTCTCTTTGGTAGAGGAATGGTAGAAGTACGGTACGCCGGGCCCAGGATGCCAAGAACAGGACATGGGTAGCCCAGTTCAGAGAAGATTCGGCGCAGGAATTCGGTTTCCCTATGCAAGTGCTGCGGAGGAACGGAGAAGTGGCAAGACCTCTCTTCACATGGAATGGATAGTACGAGAAGTTTATGGACATCCCGCTGTGCATAGGTTTCCTGTATACAGAGAAGTTGCAGCAGAGCGATGAACTAGAGGGCTTGTCAATCTCCTGTTCCACCTTGAAACGAGTGGGAAAGAGTTCAGCTCCACCAGGAAATCCGAGAAAAGGGCTGCCTCTTAAGAGAGCAAAGGCATCATCAACATACCTCAGCCAAACTGGAAGACAGAGGGAGATGGCAAGGAGAAGCTACGACCCAAAGACACACACACACACACACACACACACACACACACACACACACACACACACACACACACACACAGCACTGTATGATTAACCTGTCTATGAAGACCAGCCGTTTGCCATAAACAAAGCCGCGCACTCGTCTGTCATGAGATTTTTCAGAGCGTGACTGATGCCAATGGAATTGATAGGAGAGAAATTGATATTGAAGTAAAAAAAAAACAAAAAAATATTAGACCTAAAAATCAATTAAAGAATACATGACCGAATAAATTAAAGTATTATACATGCATAATACAAAAGTAGGAATTCTCTTCAGTAACTTTCAAACCTGTCATGTGAGCTGGCAGATTCGATATTTTATCTCTTTACAAATTAATTCACGTAGGAAGCCTGGTTAATTGCCTTTTCAAAATTCTTTCGTCGGATTTTTCTAAACGAGGCAAGAAACATCTTAAAACAACTTGGACAAAACTGCATTTTTATCAATGGCCAAGGTTACGCGTGCAGCAGCTGTATCCGATTTCTCGCAGATGGGCGTACGGCACACGCAGGCGTATGCGCATATAAACGTCATTTCCGGGTAATAAATGCGAACCGAACCTATACCTAACCTAATATAACCTAACCTAAATGAGAGTGATCGATCTCGACACGCATAGGACACCAATCGAGGGCTTCTCTGCCGTACCAGTAGTCACTTCCTTTACCTATTTCGTCTGAGGTGTGACAGAAGCGGCGACATCGGCGACCCGTGCGCTTGGCGTGCGTGTTTTTTTTTTCGTCCCCAAGCTTCGTTCGCTCTTCTCCTGCTCCCTTATTTCAGCTTCTGCTTTTTCCGAAAACAAGCGCCGGCGAGAGGAGCGTCATCCGGGAAACCATTCACGTCAACAAGCGTCTTTTGTCACCGTTCTGTGGTATTGTTGTCGCTGCGTATCCTCGGACATGTTTTGATTCGGAGATGGAAACCCTCGCCGTCGAAATGCTTTCGGACAAACACCCGAGTTGGAGAAACAAATATTGTGACAAACAAACATATACGGACACACGGTAAAGATGCACACATACAAATTTAAAAACATTATATACACTTGTCAAAAATTAAAAATTCAGGTATTCACCGACACATAGACAAACGGACGCGAAATAAGTTGATTTTGTCTTGTAAAATCAAACATGGCAGATGCGCTGTGGATATTTCAAAGTCAGGATGAAGAGGAGGAGGAGGGGAGGAGGAGGGGAGAAGAAAGTCAGGAGACTAAGGGGGGGGGGGGGGGTAGGGGGGAAGAGGGTGGGAAGGGGAGGAAGAGGGGGGGAGGAGAGAGAGGAAAGACGTAGAGAGGAAGAGGAAGAGATGAAGAAGAGGAGGGAGAGAAGGAAAAGGAGGAAGATAAAAAGGTTGATGAAGACGAAAACGAAGAAGTGAAGATATAGAAGAAACAGAAGGAAAGAAGTGGAAGAAAACGTGCTATGGCAAACAATTAATAATTTGAATCACGGAGATATAGATTTATTTACTTTGTCACTATTTTATTTCATAATTATCATTATTTACTTTTTATTATTATTATCATTACCCACCATCATCTCATCATCATTATCATGATTATTATCATCATTATCATTATCATCATCAGCATCATCATTATTATCATTATCACTATTATTGTTATTATAATTATTACTGCTACCATTATTATCATTATCATCATAATTATTATTGTAATTATTATCATTATTATTACTCTGCAGTGGAATATTCAACTTGGAGAACTCTCGTAACAGATCTTCAGTGAAAATTTGGAAACTTTTCGAATAGCACAGAATTAAAGGAATTGTCTACAGTGGCAATTAAAAACTTTCCTAAGACTGCGGGGATCTAGAATTAGCAAACTAAATGAACTCTAAATTAAGCTTCATAAATGCCCAAACTTCTCACAAAAGTGGAATTAAGAATCAAAGGAGAACATCGCATTTAGGGAATATTCCTGTGGTAATGGGTAGGAATTATCATTATTGTTATTATTGTTGTTTTATTGGTATTGTTGTTACTATCATTATCATATCATCATCTTTATTATAGTTATTGTTATTATTACTATCATTATTATCATCGTTTTTATTATCATTATTATTGCGTTTATTATTATCACCATCATTATTAATACTGTTATTGTTATCACAATAATAATAACAATGATAGATATAATTGTATTATTAGCATGGTATTTCTTATTGTTCATTATGAATATGAACATTGTACACTGTGGACTATTTTCAGAAGAAATTGAATTTGGTCTTTCCATCTTGCGCATTTCAAATGTACTTTGTTTAAGAGAGCGGCGTCCTCCCTTGGCGAGCAGCAGGCATTTGGTTTAAAATAAAAATCAATATTTTGTGGAGTTTCCAGTGAGATTTCACTATTTTCGGGTATGTATATTCAAGATTGGATTATCACGTTGTGCTTAATAGGTCGTGGAAAGTGAATTGTGGTTATAATTCATAAAATACGAACAAAGTAATGTGTCTCATTGGATGTTTATGCCTAGCAATTTGTTTACATTCAGTTTACTGGTGACAATATGACGTATGCTGGACTACTACGATAAAGGCTGTGGAGCCTCTAAAGTGAGTGTCATTTGTTAAGTAATGAAAGTTATTAATATTGTTATTAGGAGACATTATTACTTTTGTGGTCCATATTCTCATTGCTATTTCAAACAATATTTTGGGTTTATTTCCTTTCTAATGTATTATATTTTTTTCATTTTTTGTGAAACCATATTTGCGTGATATATATCTGTGATATATATATTGTAATATGGATATTTTCCTATGACAATTTTTTTTTTTTTTTTTTTTTTTTTTGCACTGAGGAAAATGCTTTCTCTGCTAAAAGCTGTATCATTTGCTAAAATTTGTAGTCAGAATTCTCTGGGCGTTTACATCACTATGATGGTATATTTATTTTTACTTGATGTTAAACTCCATATTGTGTTTGGAAGGATTTCCATTAAGATTTCCTTTCTTATTTCTATCAACTATTACAGGTCGAAATGAATGATACGGGTTTGTGATCCTTAACTTCTAGTACAATAATAATAATGATGATAAATAATAGTTTTCATTATCATTTTTGTTATATATATTATCATCCCACTATTATAATCATTATATTTATCATTATATATTTTTATAATTTTCATCGTTATTATCAGTATCAGTAACATAATTACACACTGTCACTATCATATGCAATAATAATTCATATTACAACCATCCGTATTTATTATCTCATTAATTATCACTATTGTATTATCAGTATTATCATTATAATTACTAACGTTATTATTTATATGATTATTACCATCATCACTGTTATCACTATTATTAGTACATTTCATTGTGATATAACAATTAACAACAACAGCCAAATAATAGAGTATCACCATGTTAAAATACTTTTATGTTACATAAGCCGAAAGAAACAGCTATCACACACACATGCTGTGCGAGTTATATATACCACACGCACACGCACACGCACACACAAGCGAACCGCTCTCGCAATGAATATACACACAGGGGCACGCGGCAATTACGAAGCCAAATGTATAAACAGACCAACCGCTGTGTTCCGCTCGGATATTACGAGAAAATCGAAGAGTTTTCATGGGTTTCGAACTGAATATGTTTGAATCTTGTTATTGAGCGAAAGGGTTCGATTCCCCCGAAGTCAATACTCCTGCGGTCGTTTCATTTTGGTCGCTTTGAGGTACGACAATAATGATAAAGAGAACGATGGCGGGGCTGGAACGAATAAGTGGCGAGTACGATAACAATCGTATAAATATAGAGGAAAATAACGGTTGCTGGGCCTTGATTTGATGTACAAGTGACGGGTATGATAATAATGGTAAGGATGACAATAGCGAGAAGTTTGCCATGATATGTGAGGGCGGTTGATTTGATATACGATGGGTACGACAATAATGTAAAGTGGAAAGCGGCAGAGGTATGCTCACGAAAAGGTGGGATGTTGTGGATTTAAAAAAAAGATACAAGGGTCAGATGGATTTATAGTACGTGCCAGAGAGCCATATATATATATATATATATATATATATATATATATATATATATATATATATATATATATATATATAGTTATATAGAGCCGGTAGATTACACATCATTCGGACCAAAATCACTAAAACGGCGGTGTAACGTAATATTACGTCCAAATCTCGGGTGGGTTAAAAGTTATTACAACCAGAGAGAGTCGCATCGTATTCTGTGGCCACTTATTCATTAAGAAATAGAGAGAATATGATATCGGTGACATTCCTTAAGTGCCACAAATAAGCTAAATTACGCGAAACGCAAGGTTATGATGTCTGGAGCAGCAAATGGGCCATTTTGTAAGAGTGGACCATTGCGGGTTTGGACTTTTGAGCTAAAAAGTAATATCTTTTTTCCACTCCGTCTGTCTGTCTCTCCCTCTCTCCCTCTAACTCCTCTCTCTATTACAGAAAATGCATATCTTTCTCTCCCTTCCTCTTCCCTTCGTCCATTTTCTCCCAATCATCCCCCTTTCTCCTCTTCTTCACCCCCTCTCCCCTTCCACCCTTTCTCTCCCTTCTTTCCTTCCTCTCCCTGTTCTTCATTCCCTCTCCCCCCTCTTCCACATCGCTCCCTATCACCCTTTTCTGTTCCTCTTTGTTGATCAACCTGCAAACAACATTGTCGAAATCCTGGGGGACTTTGGTAAACATACATGCCCGTATTGGAGCTTTGAGCTGTCTGGTTCTCGTTTTTCATTGTTTTTATTCTGATTATGTTTGTGTTTTCATTATTATTATCATTAATCATTTGTTACGATTGTGATTATCCTTATGATCGTTATCAGCAATATCGTTATAAAAGATACTACTATCATTTTATTATAATGATAATAATAATGATAATAACTTTTATTATTATTATTATCATTACTGCCATCAATATCACTGTTATCATTATCATTATTATTGTTATTATTATCACTGTTGACCAAGCTAATTAACAATAATTTGTATTTTGGTAGTCAATTATATAATTTGTATACTGAGCAGTTTTTATATCCATGTTTAGGATATTCACTATATGATATTACATGTTAGTAAATGAAAAACTAATTGACAATCATTTATACTTTGATATTCAAATATATAATTTGTGTACTGACCAGTTGATGTGTCCGCGTCCAGGATATTATTCGCAGGAAATAGAGCTTAACAAATATTCATCGAGACACATCGCACAGAAAGCAGTTTACATAAAAACATCGAATATAAAACACTGCACAGAGAACATAAAACATCGAACATAAAACACTGCACAGAGAACATAACACTGCACAGAGAACATAGAACATAAAACTGCACAGAGAACATAAAACATCGAATATAAAACACTGCACAGAGAACATAAAACATCGAATATAAACATGCAAGAGAACATAAAAACATCGAACATAAAACACTGCACAGAGAACATAAAACATCGAATATAAAACACTGCACAGAGAACATAAAACATCGAATATAAAACACTGCACAGAGAACATAAAACATCGAATATAAAACACTGCACAGAGAACATAAAAATCGAACATAAAACACTGCACAGAGAACATAAAACATCGAACATAAAACACTGCACAGAGAACATAAAACATCGAATATAAAACACTGCACAGAGAACATAGAATATAAAACACTGCACAGAGAACATAAAACATCGAGCACAGAGAACATAAAACATCGAATATAAACACTGCACAGAGAAATAAAACATCGAAAAAACACTGCACAGAGAACATAAAATCGAATATAAAACACTGCACAGAGATAAAACATCGAGCACACATAAAACACTGCACAGAGAATAAAACATCGAATATAAAACACTGCACAGAGAAATAAAAATCAGCACACATAAAATCGAATATAAAACTGCACAGAGAACATAAAACATCGAACATAAAACTGCACAGAGAACATAAAAATCGAACATAAAACACTGCACAGAGAACATAAAACATCGAATAAAAACTGCACAGAGAACATAAAATCGAATAAAACACTGCACAGAGAACATAAAACATCGAATATAAAACACTGCACAGAGAACATAAAACATCGAACATAAAACACTGCACAGAGAACATAAAACATTATAAAACACTGCACAGAGAACATAAAACGAATATAAAACACTGCACAGAGAAATAAAAATCGAATATAAACACGCAAGAGAACATAAAACATCGAATATAAAACACTGCACAGAGAACATAAAACATCGAATATAAAACACTGCACAGAGAGAACATAAAACACATCGAATATAAACAAAGAACATGAACATAAACACACAGAGAACATAAACATCGAATATAAACATGCACAGAGAACATAAACATCGAACATAAAACACTGCACAGAGAACATAAAACATCGAACATAAAACACTGCACAGAGAACATAAAGAATATAAAACACTGCACAGAGAACATAAAAACATCGAATATAAAACACTGCACAGAGAACATAAAACATCGAACATAAAACACTGCACAGAGAAATAAACATCGAACATAAAACACTGCACAGAGAACATAAAAACATAAAACGCACAGAGAACATCGATAAACACTGCGAACATAAAACATCGAATAAAACACTGCACAGAGAACATAAAACATCGAACATAAAACACTGCACAGAGAACATAAAACATCGAACATAAAACACTGCACAGAGAACATAAAATGAACATAAAACATGCACAGAGAAACATAAAATCGAATATAAAACACTGCACAGAGAACATCGAACATAAAACACTGCACAGAGAACATAAAACATCGAACATAAAACACTGCACACAGAGAACATAAAACATCGAATAAAACACTGCACAGAGAACATATAAACATCGAACATAAAACACTGCACAAGAACATAAAATCGAATATAAACACTGCACAGAGAATAAAACATAATGCACAGAGAACATAAAACATCGAATATAAAACACTGCACAGAGAACATAAAACATCGAACATAAAACACTGCACAGAGAACATAAAACATCGAACATAAAACACTGCACAGAGAACATAAAACATCGAATATAAAACACTGCACAGAGAACATAAAAATCGAACATAAAACACTGCACAGAGATAAAAACATCGAACATAAAACACTGCACAGAGAACATAAACATCGAACATTAAAACATCGAAATAAAACACTGCACAGAGAACATAAAACATCGAACAAAAACAGAGAACATAAAACATCGAACATAAAACACAGAGAACATAAACATCGAACATAAACACTGCACAGAGAACATAAAACATCGAATATAAAACACTGCACAGAGAACATAAAACATCGAACATAAAACACTGCACAGAGAACATAAAACATCGAATATAAAACACTGCACAGAGAACATAAAACATCGAACATAAAACACTGCACAGAGAACATAAAACATCGAACATAAAACATGCACAGAACAACATGAAATAAAACTGCACAGAGAACATAAAACATCTCTGCACAGAGAACATAAAACATCGAAATAAAACACTGCACAGAGAACATAAAAACATCGAATAAAACACTGCACAGAGAATAAAACATAAAAAACATAAAATCGAACATAAAACTGCACAGAGAACATAAAAATCGAACATAAAACACTGCACAGAGAACATACATCGAAAATAAAACACTGCACAGAGAACATAAAACATAAGCAAGAGAATAAACATGAACATAAAACACTGCACAGAGAATAAAACATCGAAATAAAACACTGCACAAGAACATAAAACATCGAACATAAACAACTGCACAGAGAACATAAAAATCGAATATAAAACACTGCACAGAGAACATAAAACATCGAACATAAAACACAGACATGAAAATAAAACACTGCACAGAGAACATAAAACATCTGCACAGAGATCCACTAAAAACATCGCACTGCACAGAACATAAAACATCGAACATAAAACACTGCACAGAGAAATAAAACATCGAACTAAAACACTGCACAGCTTAACCAGAAAGCAACACAGAGACAAACATTTCCCAGATCCCAGAAAAAAAATTTGCGTCGAAATAGTTCAACAGAAAACGGGGCAAAACGACGCGATTGCATGTGTTGCGAGAGTACCTTCAAAGGACGAGAGAAACGCAGTGCTCAGTGTTCCAGACCCGGAAACATTGGCTTATTGAAATCCTTCTGCAATTGCAAGGAGAAAGAGCTTAAAGCCCCCACTTACACGCCTCTTCTGTACGCAATATTTGTTGGGGGGGAAATATGTATGTATGAGATGAATATATATAATATATATATATATATATATATATATATATATATATATGTGTGTGTGTGTGTGTGTGTGTGTGTGTGTGTGTGTGTGTGTGTGTGTGTGTGTGTGTGTGTGTTGTGCATTCAGATGGAGATTTAATGTATATATACATATACATACCTTAGATGGGAGTTATATATATATATATATACAATATATATATATATGTATATATATATATTATATATATATATATATATATA
>NW_020869278.1:5000-22500 GCF_003789085.1 Penaeus vannamei | reverse complement strand
ACCTAACCTAACCTACCCAACCAACATAACATAACCCAACCTAACCTAACCAACCTAACCTATCCTTTTCTAACCTAACCCAAACATAACATAACCCAACCTAACCTAACCTAACAATGTATGTACACTAGTCAATAATTCTATTATTTTTCCCGGTATATGTGATGCGGCTGCCTTCATTAGTATTGATATATATATATATATATATATATATATAATATATATATATATATATATATATATATATATATATATATATATATTATATATATATATATATATATATATATAATATATGTATATATTATATATATATATATATATTATATAATATATATATTATATATATGTATATATATATATAATATATATATATATATATATATATATATATATATACATACATATATATATATATATATATATATATATATATATATATATATATATATATATATATATATTACACACACACACATATATATTATATATATATGTGTGTATATATATATATATATATAATATATAATATATATATATATATTATATATACACGCAAACACACACATACACACACCTATCCATCTATCTATACGTGTGTATGTGCATATAAACCTGCCTGTGCACAAACACCCGAGAGGCGCGCGCCCCAGCCCCACCTCGAGGCGAGCGGCGGCGCGGCGGCGCATGCGCAGTCACTCCCGGCAGTTGAGTGATCACCTCCGCTTCAGCTCGGGGTAATTATTGGGATGAATTAACTCCGTAATCAAGATCAAACTCGGGTTATTAATGGCTTCGAGGCAGCTGTTTCGGAAGTACTGTTAGCGCCGCGGAAGATCGACGCGTGAATTATAAAATCTAAGATTTAGTTAATGAAGCTATTTACGTTATTCTTCATTTATTTGTCATTATACCTATTAATGGTAATAATAGTAATAGTGATGATAATGATACTACTGATACTAGTAATAATGATAGTGATAATGAAAATGATAGTAATAATAAAAATGATAGTGATAATAAGAATAATAGTAATAATAGAAATGATTATAATCATTACTACTAGTGTTATCAACATCATTGGCTTTATTATTATTATCAATTATTAAACGTGAAGTGCTATTAGACGAATAAATACTTGATCATTTTGAAAGACTAAGCTGATTAGGTTTTGGAAACTATTTTTAAGACTTTTGTGTTTCATCACTATCATAATTATCATGAACTTCATCATTGTTATTATCATCATTCTTATCCTAACCCTTATCATTATCTTTATCATTATTATCCTTATTATCATTATCATTAATATATCATTTATCATTATTATTTCATCATGATCATTATTATCATTATCATCCATATCATTCCCTCTCCATAATGAGGCCTTGCCATTAACACGCCAATAACAATACTAATTAGCATACCACAATGACACCCCAGAGACTCCCTCCGAAGCCACATACCCTTCCTTTTATTCGCAAAAAAAAAGTGTTAGAAGCTCCAAGATCTCTTCGGATTCTCCTGGAACCTCGAACTGAACACAAAGGTGAATATTCTGTTCTTCTGCGAATAAGACAGCAGCAGCATGTACGGTGTTCATTAGGTGCTGTTAATGAGAAGGCCTTACAATAGGAAAAAAATCGGGGTTCTCATAATTCCTCTTCGACACCTCGTCTTGTACTTGAAAAGGCTTATTGGGGCTGCGGATATTAATTTGGAAATGTTAGGGTTATATCTAATTAAGAGGAAGTTGATAGAAATGCATTATTTTGTATGTTTTTTTTTCGCTAATGAGAAATATTTTGCCCATATTTTGATATTCTATTGTGTATGGTGTGAATGCATTTTCATATATGATTTATAAATTTTCAGAAAGGAAGGAAATATCCTTCATAGAAAAAGTCTATCCATAATGTCGACGTATTTATAAAACTATATCTACGTTTACTCTCTTCTCTTTTTGTACAAAGTTAAGCTGTCACATATCCCTTGACTGACTGGCATGTTATTTAACAAACTCTATCTATCACTTAAGACACGGAATATTACTAAAAAGACGATCTATCATTTAACAAATGCTGTATTATGAGATGCGGCCTATTACAAAAGAAAAAAGTCCAATTTAACACTCTTGGTATACCAAGAGTGTTAAATAGGATTTTTTTCTTTTGTAATAAAGTAAAAAAAAAAAAAAAAAAAAAAAAAAAAAAGTACTATGAACGACCTTGGTATATTACTTGCCAAACTTAAGGCTGTATGCTACTAAAGAGACTTTGGTGTACTAGCTATGTTATGCAAGAGACGTGGCACAGTATTAAGGACACTTGACAAACCACTCAAGATACCTGACCTCTTCCTCCAACACACTTGGGCTGGGCAGCATAACAATTGTCTGAGCCTGGTGAGGATTTCTACCCTCAATAAGGCAGCTTCTCAAACATCAAGTGTATCTAGTTATTGACTCCGGCTACAAAAGATATTCATCATTTTCTGTAGCAATATGTAGGATAAGAAATGAATATATATAAAACAACATATATTCAACACAAGTACCTTATTTTAAACACATGAAAAAGTTATGTTCAGTTTCTGTACGTTCTTTTCTTAAGTAACGGTTCAAGATGACAGCTAGCCACTTCCTCAGCATTTAACAGATGAAATTATTATTTTTTTCTAGATTTCTAAGCCTCCACTAGGAATCATAGCTTTGTACAAAATAACTGGAAAGAGATGACATACATAAGCATTATGAATGAACTGTCCTAGTCACACTTTCACATGCTTATGTAAATGCTGCATTATTAGTGCCTCACGAGTATACAAGAGAGCACCGTGTCCCATGCCAGGTGTTGGTGGAAAGACACGCCCTCGTTACTAATCCAAGCACAACAGCTCGGAAAATACGTAACAAGAAAAAAGAGATACAATTTTTTTCATTTCTACTTAAGAAACATCGTGCATAATGTATACAACAAGAACAAAACATATATATACCTTTTTATAACCTTTATATATATCCTATAGAAAATAAACTGAGGGGAATTTCATAGATTTAAGACCAATCCGCAGATAGTGTTATTCCATAATCGGGGTCCTTGATTTCTTTCGTCTGTTTGGCTCTAAGTGGGTCTCAGCAGAGAAATTTGTAGCAGAGAGGAATGACGATACCTTTCACTTACATTTTATTGGAACATATCTGTATCATTGGTTATAGCTTCAAATGTGAACTTTTCACATCTACAATCAGTTTTATAACTGTCGTTGGTGTGGTCGTATCTTCAAGTTTTGATACATATCTTTTTTTCAACGTTAAAGGTAAGCTTATTTGATATCAACCGATCTTAAATTTTACAAATTTCGTTGTTAGCCATTGATAATAGAGATTTGAAGGAGGGAGAAACACCAAATTAAAATATTGCATGTTTCAGTCCACTACATTACCAATCACAAGTATGATTTAGAATTAGATGCAGTTGCCCGGGCCACTCTCAAAAAAAGGCCCGGGCGGAGCTAGACTTCGCAAATCTAACTGAACTGCAGTTGGTGGCTGTAATCGGGTTTTAAAGGACGCTACGATTAGATGATCAGAAATTTGGGTTTAGATTATAGAATTGTCACTAACGATGGATTATTGCTCCAGAGATAGTCAATGGTCGTAGCTGATGTTGGTGTTACTTTTGTGGGCTTAGTTATTGTGGAAATTTTTGACTTGGAAAGCAGCAATTAGGTTTTGCACGTGGCTTCAAGAACCAGCCTTTAACAGATCCAAGTTGAAATCTCCGGTAATAATACATTTTCCTTTCTCTACTAAATATATCCAGACTATTTCCTAAACGTTCAAGGAAGTGTTCATTGTTTGATTTCAGCTTTCTATACATAATACCAACTAATACAGATTTTGAATCATACGTAAAAAAAAAAAAAAAAAAAAAAAAAAAAATAAAATAAAATTAAAGGATGTAAAAATGTTTCTGTAAAATATAACTCTTGTCAAACTGATACTCTTGGTATATCTTTCATAATAAATATCAAGGCCACAACTATGCCGAGATGTGTTTTCTTGTAAGAAGCTTGTAACCTTGAATACAAACAAGATTTTCGATATCATAAATGAGTTTTGTCTCACGAAACCCTAATATATCAAAATGCTACACACGTATTATTGTCTTCTAGTCCAATAAAAAAATGAAGTGGAATGCTAGTGTAAAAAGAATATTCAATTGGTCATGGGTAAACGTGTTCACATTTTGGTAGACAAGTGTAAAGGGGACTTGCAGGATCAATATAGTCAAGCTGCTAGTTTACAGAATTTATTGAATTTATTGAAAATGCATTGTGTTGAATGCTTCAATGATTTCATAGAACAAAGTCAGAATCGTCTACGTCATAGAAAGGAATGTCAGTATATATCAGTAGCCATTTGGATAAAAACAATTTGTTACAAGTCACGTGTGCACTATTTTACCAACATTGCCGTTATGGCAATTGATAAACTGCAACGCTGAGGAAATACTAGACAGCCAGCAACAAAAGCGATGTCGCCTCGCCTAACCTAATTTGGAGAGACCATGCCCTTCTTGTCCTGAAAGGTGGCCCACGTACAACCAGGACCTATTCAGAAAATGGGGGAAGAGGCTAGGGTGATCTGAATTCGCTAGGCAAAGCAAGGAGCGAGTGTCCTGCTATGTTTCAGTCCTATCCTCTCTAGGCTAGCGTCCGCAACCCCCGCCATCCTATCTCACGCTTGGTCACTCACCCCGTGAAGGGCGAGTCTACCTTCACTCTACCCAAGGCTAAAGAAGTACTCCCTTTGCCTTGACTCTACATATTCTTACGCCTTTATCTGTCGTTCCATAGGCAGATGTCCAACACTTCGTCGGTGTCCCCCCCCCCCAACTATTCAAGAAACCCAACATTTTCGATATTCTGTTCAATCCGCTATTTTTGGTAATGAAATGAATGTAAACAAATGGAAAATATAATGGCATATGAAATATTATCTTGAGTATCATTCTATTTTCCAAATATATCAAAAGTTTACCATTATCTAAATAACGGATATGACGATAGTAGTTGCTTAGGATAATGCAGAACCTTATATTAATATAAGGTTCTGGGATAATTCTAAGGATGTTTCCGTCTGACGAATATTAAATATGAACAGTCAGTTCCAACAATATTTAAGGTTTTTTTAATAGAAATGTGATAAGGAATTAAAACGATGTGATAAGGTTTCATAATAATTATTTTCAAAATAATATACGATAACTTAATTCTTGCAGCAGTCAAATATATCCATCAAATTAACAAGTAAACAGGAATAAAGCGATCCCCTTCTCTCTCTCTCTCTATATCTCTCTATATATATATATATATATATATATATATATATATATATATATATATATATATCAGTTATTATTGCACTTTGCCTGATTTCCGTAATTTCCCTCCTCACATTCGAGCCATCCTAACTATGTCCAGGTTGTTGGAACGTGGGCTACCTTTCGGGGCAAGAAGGCCATATCTCCGAGTCAGGTCTGGCGAGGCGACACAGCTTTTGTTGTTGGTTGTAAATGCTGCTTGTAATAAATAGCTTCTTTCATCCAAATGAATACTGATGATTCGTGGGCGCAGAAAAAGATCTTAAAAAATAAAGATGTAAACGGAAGAACAAGTGGGCACAACATTCGATGGAAATAGTATATAAAGTAGATGACTGAAGACCCGGTTGTTAAATATCACAAGTATAGCATGTAATTTTTTCGTGAGGGGAATGCATCTATTATAAGCAAGATAGAGAGAAGACAGAGACAGAGACGAAGATAGCTGGGAGAACTTAACTAGCTAGACAGATCCAAAAGAAACCAAGACAGACACTAAAGACCCAATCTTAGAATTTTATTGAGACCTTTCTTCCAACGGCCATAAAGATCAAATGCTCCCGTGCTCAAGTCATCTCCGGTTATATGTCATAAGGGGCGTGCCGCCGGCGGGATAGAGAGCCCCGATCTCAGTAATGGCCTTTGTCAAACCACGGAGGACCAGGGTTTATGTTTCATATGCTGGCGGTGGATGTTTGCTTATTGCGCTTTCTTTGTCGTTGTCAGAGCCTTTATATACGTGTGTGTGTGTATCTGACGCTCTCTCTTTCTGTGTGTGTGTGTGACTGTGCATGTATGTATGTATGTATGTATGTATGCATGTATATGTATGTGTGTGTGTGTGTATGTGTGTGTGTGTATGTGTGTGTGTGTATGTATGTATGTGTGTGTGTGTGTGTGTGTGTGTGTGTGTGTGTGTGTGTGTGTGTGTGTGTGTGTGTGTGTGTTTGATGTCTGCTTATGAATAAATAAATGATTTATTCACAGTGGCCAATTCACAAATCCGCTTCCTTTATAACCAATATAATTTCATTTCATCGTTCATCTATTGTTAATCTTCAATTTATTTTTCTTTGTCATATTTTCCCCCATTAATTCACTAAATCTATATTCAGTTATTTATCTGTTCATTTATTTACAATATATGTAATGGCCATCCTTTCGCAGATGGAGAACAATCAGTGTTATTTCTGTCACATTTCAGATAATGTCGCCATTTCCTATGATATATTGATTATATTATGGCTTCTGTATGAGTATTGCATACAATTTAAATTAACGTTTTTTTTCTCCTGTATACATTACTTGTGATTGGTATCAATCTATTTTTGTTGCTTTAAATATCTGGCATTATTCTTAAACTATTTCTAAGTTGATTTGGGATTGGATTATAGGTGACAAGAAGTAAAATTCGACTTCATTGTTTATGATTTTTTTCTTTGATATTACCAACACTCAAAATGTTGATCACTGTTATATTCTAGTCGTTTCTAGTCGAATTAGGATCTTTAAATATGTATGCAGTGTCCAGTTGCATATGTACATTGCAAACTGTACAGATGGAATATCGATAAAACAATATTTTCATTGTAGAAATGTTCTCTCTTGTTCTCACTATCTTTTATACTTGCCACACACACACACACACACACACACACACACACACACATTTTTAGACTAAACACGTAGAACACTGTTTACAAACACATCACGCATACACACCCATCCCACAAACCCACCCTCTCTCCTTGACGAAACGAAGGACCACCTGCAAATCACCTCGTTCGAACCACCGCCCGAACGAGCACGACCGAAACCGACTCTCTGGGATGAACCTTACACCGACACGGATCCACGATGATACACCGTTCGAATCTTAGGGAAAAAGAAGAAAAGAGAAAACTGGCATCTCTGGAGTACTCCGATTTGTCAAATCTATTTTGATATAAAGATAAGAAATGCTATGTGGAAGGAATGTAGCAATTGTCAAAAAAGGGGGATGTACAAGCTGAAGGGGATTCAAGCTCTTTGTTAGCTAGTTAAATAAAAAACAAAGAAAAAAGAAAGAAAGGGAAATGTCGAATTGGAATTCTCCCCCAATTATGTCCTTTCCTGAAATTCGACGCAGCGTTGTATAGGAAACGTACTCGGTATAATTTGGTAGTTATATAAAAAAGAATAAGTGAAATTCAAAACACAGAGAAAGAGAAGGAAAACTGTTCAAAATATAGAAAGTGGAAGGAAATAAGAAATATGAAAATTATAAAGCACAAAAAGAAAGGAGAAATAAGAGGAAAATATAGAGAAAAAATATATATCACCTAAACTTTACACATACATTCATTGTGATGATTATGCTTCTAGAATTTCTAGAATTAGGTGACAAAGTTGAAATAAAAACATATATGTATCTCTCTCCACACACACACACATACATTTATCTATCTATCTATCTATCTATATATCAAATTCCTATGATATATATATTTTTATATGTGCGAAATACATTACAATCAAGATGAAATTCCGTAACTTAAAAGGTATATTCGAATTTCCTCTTGTTACAGATTTCAACCAAATCATCCTCGTAAGGTCGATAATCCCGGGTCATCGAACCAGATCATCGGTCTTCGGGCCTCCCTTCCCTCCCTCTCGCTATCTCTCTCGGCCTATTTGCTCCGTGCTTCCAGAATCCAAAATGATTTCCCTTCTGTCTCTTTCTTTCTTTCTTTCTTTCCTTCTGTTTACCCAAATTCGCTTTAGCATTACCTTTATGGATTGGCTTACCGACTCGCCCCTTCCCCCCCCCCCCTCACCCACCCACCCCGAAAAAAAACCGTTATGAAATTTGAATTCGCGGCAACAGTAGCCCTATGTTTACCCTAGGATTTTCCAAGCTTCACCATTTGTATCTAAATGATTCAATAACTGTGATAGACGGGGGATGATTGCAGATGTCAGCCGATACAAGGGAACACGGAGCCAGCACACAACAACCATTATCGCTTCATAGCTTCATAGCCGAAGTTGCCATTCGTCAGACATCAACGGCTGGAATGGGAATCGGGATCGGAACCGGGAATGAGGAAGAGATGTTGAAAAAGGGAAGGGAAGGGAATTATGAATACTGGGCGTCACCAACAGGTTCTGTGTTACATTCAGCGAGTGTATGCATTAAAATTCACCTACTCAGAGAGACACTACATGTGTATGTTATCTATCTATATGCTCATGTGTGTGTGTGTGTGTGTGTGTGTGTGTGTGTGTGTGTGTGTGTGTGTGTGTGTGTGTGTGTGGTGTGTGTGTGTTTGCGCGCGTGCGTTCGTGAATGAGAGCGAGTGTTTGTGTGGGTATATACGAGTGCGAGCGTGCGTGCGTGCGTGCGTGTGTGTGTGTGTGTGTGTTGTGTGTGTGTGTGTGTGTGTATGTGCCACATGTATGAGTCCTTACGTGCTCGCATACGTGACGTATGTGACGAAATCGCAGACACATTTAACCTCTAGCTCCCATACCCTATATAGCACCCCCCCCCCTCTTCCCTTCTCTACACGCGCACCAACAGTCACCCTCACTTACGCTCCTTCGTTAATAGGATTTCCGGATTTACTTCCGCGCAAAATCAGAGCAACAAAAACAAAAACAGAAGCCAAAATAAGGACAAGTATGGAGGGATGGCGGAAACCACTTATAATTATCTGGTGTAGATTAAACCACAAGGATTAAATATTCGTGGTTTCTCCAGATTAAAAAAAAGTTATTACTGTATTTTTTTTTAAAGAGGATGGATATAAAATGGATAAATGTGGGAAGTAGATAGATTGGAAGGTAGATAGGGTGAAAGTGAGAAAAAATGAGTGAAGAGTGAAGAGAGGAAGTAAGAGGGAACTGAGAGAGAGAGAGAGAGAGAGAGAGAGAGAGAGAGAGAGAGAGAGAGAGAGAGAGAGAGAGAGAGAGAGAAGAGAGAGAGAGAGAGAACAAAAAGATAAAAAAAGAGAGAGGGAGAAAGTACGAACATGACAAATAAATAAAAAATATAGAGAAAAAAAAAGAAAAAAAGAGGAACTAAGCTGAACCTTGGAATCAAATAACACCAATGAAAAATAAATAAATGAACAAAGAGAGAAAAGCGAAAAGAGAAAGAGAAAAACACACGCATCACGGGCAGCCTAACCTTTGAAATCAAAGTAAGAAGGAGGCTCTCGCACGCATGTTGCCAGATGCACGAGAAGCACGGCGGAATACGAGCTTGAAGAGCATGTAATTCTTTGAAAGTCAACAGTCCGGAAGCGTATATATTCACCTCTTGTCCTTCGGCATTTTTTTTTCTCTCTCCTTTCTATCTCTCCTGCTCCTTTCTCTGTGTTTGAGTCTGTTTCTATTCTCTCTCTCTCTCTTGTTAAAGGGCTCACACATACAGTAAGCTTTAACAAATATATTATAGTCCAGACACACATATATGCTCGTAAAATACTCACGTGTACCCACAAACACACATATACTCGCAAACCACACAAGCTTGTACTCACAAACATACATATACCTGCATAACACGCGCATACACTTACAAATGCGTGCGCGCACACATACACATTCAATCGCTCGTAAACACACTCACAAAAATCATACACACACAAGACAAACACACTCGCACCTACATACAAACACTCCTACAGACACACGCGCTCTTTTTCTGCGAGAAGTTGTACTGAAAACAGAAAAGTTGGTTGGAGTGGCTCCCTCTTTCTGTACAGTATTGTACTAATTATGTTTCATCACGCCTGTCTGATGTATATCAAATACTGGTGAAAGTGCAAGGAGTTTTAGATTCAACTTAGTTATGAAATAAGGCATGGTTATAGTTTCATTCTACATAATTTCATATATATATATATATATATATATATATATATATATATATTATATATAATATATATATATATATATATTACACACTCACAGGGGTGCCTTGACTGACGAGTTAAATTCGTTCTTTAAGGGGATCATCCCTGAAAAAGACGTCGATTTTCATTTTTGTTTAAGAAACTGAAAACGGTCTTACAGATTCATTTATTCAGTTCAGCCTTTCTCCTTCACATCCAAGGTAAAATGTTGTACATTATACTTAATAAAACCAGTATATTGCAATATATTATTTTTTTAGTTTTTCATACAATATCTGTTATTTATAAGTACATTTTCAACTTGAAAAAAAAACGTATTTTTTTTTTGTGTTTTTTGCGGGTACGAAGCGGATTACCGGCATTTCAATCCATTTTAGGGAAAATTGATTTGACATGCGAGTAATTTCAGTTACGAGCTACGTTAAAGTGAACGAGTGAGACACGGGATGCTGGGCGGCGGGATATCTGAAGCTGGCTTGTAACCCGAATTCAAAGCAAACTCGATTCAAAGCAAAAAATCAGCCGAAAGACTCGTGTGTTTGTGTATGTGTGTGTATGTGTGCGTATTATGTATGTATGTGTGTGTATGTGTGTGTAAATGTATTATGTATGTATGTGTGTGTTGTGGTGTTAATGTGTGTGTGTGTGTGTGTGTGTTGTGTGTGTTACTGTGTGTGTTTGTGTGTGTGTGTGTGTGTTTGTGTGTATGTATGTATATCAACTAGTGATCTTATATTTCTGTTTAGTGATTTGATATTTTGTCCTTATATTGAATTTCTTGCCTGAGGGATCCGAAGGGCTCCACCCGGCGCGCTCCTCCTATTTTTCGGGCAGGTTTTAGGCGAAACCCTTGAACGAAACAGCTATGTCAATCCACATATATAATGATGTACAATTTTCAAAATTTCCTGCTGGAAGGCCTCAAAACCTCCCGCAAAACACTTCACAACTTCTGCAATTGTGACTAGACTCTGACCTCCACTTGTACACCCACCACCCACAACTTCCAAAAATCTTGCAAGATATATATATATATATATATATATATATATATATATATATATATATATATATATATATATGTATCAATGGTTCGTATATTTTTATAGTATTTCATAAAATGTTACACATAATTTAGCAAGGATTCAGTCCATGAATAGTTTATCATTAATTCTTAAATAAACAATAATCCTTTCTTTTTCTTTTTGAGTTTTAGATTAACTTCAATTATAACAAAAAAAAAAAAAGTTTCACTTGTGCTGCTTGATTTCTTTTATTTCAGTCATCCACATTTTCAAAAGAAAATTTACGTTCCAATTTCCGCTGTGTCACTTTCGCGTTCGATCAAAACGATGCAGATTTCTAGCTGTCGACGGCAAATGATGTATTCGAAAACGATTTATGTAAATCGCCTCAACAATACACAATCATCAAGCTATATAGCGGAATTTTGTTCGCGTCACTATATCATAATCTGGTTTTCCTCACAGTGTGTGTTGCTTTGTGTACTCAGTCGCGCGGCTATATATATATAGTACGGCGTGATTGTATGCCGAGTCTGTTTATGGCCACATTAGGTGTATATGGAGGGACTTTTTAAATTCAAATTCTATTCACATGTATAAGTGTGTGTCATAGATGTATGTATTTGAATGTACATATGTGCACACACACACACACACACACATATAATTATATATAATGTGCAGAAATTCATATGCATGAAGTATATTTCTTGGAACTTCCCGCGTCACTGAAAAATCCTGAATCCTCCTTCCAGTTTTCTTCACTCTGCCTGATGTCTTCGCTTCTTCAACACTATTTTCATTGCATCCTCCTTTGTGCAAAATTGCCACCTTTTCGGGACAGACTTTTGGACTCATTTATTACGCTTCTGTTCCTCCTCTCTTGACTTTATTGCAGCAACGAGGAAAAACTGTTCCAGATTTCTTTTCTTTGTTGACTCTTTCGGTCTTTGTCATTTCTGTGAAAATGAGGCCATTCGAGGGTATGGTAATTACAAGGAATTTATAATTAAATTAATTATACATATTACAGTTATCAATAACAAGGCTTTCAGGGCCTTTTCCTTCTTGATATCTTAATGGGACATGATCTGAACTGTCTCATCTATTAAAAAAGGGGAGATATGATAATTTTCCAAATACACTTATGCTTTTATTTCCTTCCTCCCCGTGAGCATTGAGCATTGTTATTCTTTGGATAAAACTATTCCCTACACTATAATTATAATCCATCAGGTATTTTTTTCTTCTTTATTTCCCCCCATCATCCAGGAAAAGATACACCGCATACACATTACTCATCATCATTATTCCCGAGATATTTGAGAATATTATGTTCAGCGTCCTCTCTCACAGTACTCCTCTAACTGCTGTTACCTCATTCCTCATACATCTAAAGCAGCTACAACCCCACGTATCCCTAAACAACAACTCCTCTCCCTCTTCCGCGCTGACTATGGCTCCTGACAAGCCGTGCAGGAAACGCCGTTTACGCCTCTACAAAAGCCACAGCCGAGGGACCTTCCCCGAGTTAGGCGTGGATGAATGATGCTGCGGCGCTGGTTATGGGGCCTTAATGGTGCCTTGCTGCGTGGGGAGGCTCGGGGGCGCTCCGGGTTGCACCTGCGCACGGCCGCCTCTAAAGTCGTTTATGGAGGGAAAACACACACACACACACACACACACACACCACACCACACACACACACACATTACGTCACACACACATCCTTACGTACACAATACACAAAGAATGAGATACGGTTACAAAACAAACTATAAATTCATCCAAGTTTCCTCCTTTTGAACACAGTGCTCCGTCATCCTGCAGCCGCCGTTCTCCTCGATCCACACCCCTCCGGAATAAGCTCCCGGACGCCTGTTGGATCAAACGCCACGTCAGGTTAGCCGCACGCCCTGGAACGACGCCACTGCCCCGTCATAGCTCCCTGAACGCTATCCCTTCAAGAGCCCGTGTGGATAGGGCGGAAACCGAGTTGCACAGGGCTCGAGTGGGACGGAAGGGGAATGCGGTTCTAACAGGATCCCTTTCCTCTTCCTAGAATGGGGTGTTTGGTGGAGGCGAGTGAGAAAGGGCGTTAGTACTGCAATATATGTGATTGGTTTTTGTTTGGCTTCGGGGAGGATATCGGGCGAGGAAACAGCTGTGTGCCTTTCACAAACACGAACAAATATAAACAAACCCACGGACACATATATAAAACAAACGAACCGACACATACATACAGACACACAAGCCCACATATACACACAGGCACATACTAATGAACACACCCAAGCCCACACATACACAGCCGCATGCACGCAGACACCCACGAATACATTTACATACCTAACAGCAGCTCCAAAGTCCCAGCTCATCAAAAATGGTAAAGTTGTGTTTATCTTGTCAACTTCACATGTACTCCCCACTTCAACAGCTTTCCGACTCGGCAAGCAGACAAGAAATTTAACAAGACCCTTCGCATATTTCCTTATACACTAAGCACTTGGCTCGCATGCGCACGTCGATCAAGCCAGAATCAGATTCAAGATGAAGACGACTTTCTTGCGAAACTTGATCCGACTCGGGGGAAAAGATCCTGTAATGTTGGAGTTTGGGAAGGAGTTTTCTATTCCGAAGTTAGTCAACGTCTTTTTGTCAAGCATTTCTTACGCAGGGAAGGAGGAGCGTCATATGTTGCTTGCGGGTACGGTTGTCGGTTTTAATATCGTTGTTTAGGTCTCTCGGATCACGTTTCAGTTCGGTGGGAAGAGGACAATACCGGATCATACTTGAATGTAGCTGCACGATATTGTCTTATAGCCTACTTATCTATTTATAACACACACGCACACAGGCACACACACACACACACACACACATCACACACACACAGCACACACACACACATCACACACACACACACGCACATTACACACACACACACACACACACACTAGGAAGCAAACCCGTAAAGTTTCATAGCCTTAACGAAACACTCCACCTCCTCTCCCTTTCTATCAGAGATCCCTCGTAGCTCCATCATGTCCGCCAGCCTTTAAAAATTCTACCTAAAGGATGAACACAACTTCTGAACTTCCTCGCTGTAACATGCATGAGGTTAGAGAACTATAACTCTGGGTTATTGTAGGCACCGTAATTCTCATTATAAAACTGATCTGCTAATCTATTCAAATGTAAATGTTGATTTTTTGTTACGTTGGAAATGAAAATTTCTTTGCTTGACTTATAATATCTTTGAGAAATTAATTATTATTTTTGTTTTCATGGTTACTCACGTTCTATTATGTATGTTACTTAACACCGGCTAGTAATTATTATAAGCAGTTCCTAGTTATTTGATTTTGATTTCTTAATGCAGTCATATAAAATTTAATCGATCTTGGTGTAGTTATTGCTCCAAAAACCCTTTCTCTTTCATATCATTGCTTTCTGTTCATTATCTTTGTATCATAATTATATTCTTAATTCTCTGTTTCCATAATCGAACTTTATATTTTTTATTATGATCATTTATTTATCAGGATTTATTGTTTTCCTAATTCTTCTTTTTCCATAATTTAACTTCATAACAAGATTATGATCGCATTCTTAATTGTCGTGTATTCATGATTATATTTCATTCTTCCACACTATTTTCATCCAGCTGGTAAATTATATACCGTGTTCTCTCGCTTCAAAATGGCTGAGGGCGCTGCAGGCTGAATGTTGCTCGCATATTGAAGTCTTCAATCGGATTACAGAGAGCCTTCTTGTTGGCCTGCTTGCTCTCTCTTCATATTCTCTCTCTCTCTCTCTCTCTCTCTCTCTCTCTCTCTCTCTCTCTCTCTCTCTCTCTCTCTCTCTCTCTCTCTCTCTCTCTCTCTATATACATACATACATACATACATACATACATACATATATATATATATATATATATATATATATATATATATATATGTGTGTGTGTGTGTGTATGTGTGTGTGTGTGTGTGTGTGTGTGTGTGTGTGTGTGTGTGTGTGTGTGTGTGTGTGTGTGTGTGTGTGTATATATATATATATATTAGAATTAGAAATGTGTTTTCCTTGCTATTTCCCTCTGGGGGATATGAATAATCATTATATATATATATATATATATATATATATATATATATATATATATATATATATATATATATATATATATATATATATATATATATATATATATATATATATATATATATATATCACATGATTATTCATCTCCCCGAGAGGGAAAAGCAAGGAAAACACATTCTTCCCCACGTGTAATTCTGCTTCCTTTTAGGGACACGATTCCAAGAAGCGATCACTTCTTCAGAAAGTTAGACAATTCAAACCAAAAAGTTAAACGACTTTTTTTCCTTTTCCTCTTGTTGATGGGAAAAAAGGAAAAAAAATGTGAAGGCAAGTGTTTTTCTTGCGACAAGAAGGAGAGAACTGGTCCATCAGGCGTCTGTTCTTAATAGTGTCAGAAAAGCTGATGCCTTTATCATTATCATTATTCCTGTTATGATAATAATTATGATGATGATAATAATGATAATGATGATGATGATATATAATATTATATATTCTATTCGTATTTTTCTTATTATCATAATTATGATGGTTGTTATTAGCTTTATCATCATATTTATTATCATATCATTATCATTATCATTATTATTATAATTATTACTATTATTATTATTATTAAAATCATTATTATCATTATTAAAATCATTATTGTTATTATTAAAATTATTATTATTATTAAAATTATTATTATTACCATTTTATTATTAATATCATTATCATCATTGTTATTATCATTATCATTATTACCAATATTATCATTTTCATTGTTATTCGCATTATCATTGTTGTTGTTGTTTGTTATTATTTTCATTACTCACACACACACACACACTCACACGCACGCAGACACAAAAGAAAACATCTGCTAAACCTGCGCCGAAAGATACATTTTTTTTTTTCACGTACTGTAATTGTTCCCAAAGTCCAACACGGCATCGCAATACAGCTGCAGTAATTTCTTAACTTGGAGTCCCTTGTAGCTTGACATCTTGTAGCCTGGAACTTTTAAAGAAAATTGCTATTATTTTTATTTCTTTGTTTGTTTCGTATGGCAAATTTTCCACGGAGTTAACCACCGTATGGATCTGATGTTGAGGTGATATGTGTATTTTTTCTATGATGATGGACGTGGACTGCAGATGGTTTTACATTCTGAAAATTCATACTAAATGTAATGATATGATTGTGTGTAGTAGAATGGCGTTTACTCTTTCTTTCTCTCTTGCTCTATCTATTCTCTCTCCCTCCCCCCACCTTTCTCTCTCGTGTTCTAGCTATCTATCACTCTTTGCTCCTCCCCCGTCTCTCTCTCTGTCTGTCTCTCTCTCTCTCTCTCTCTCTCTCTCTCTCTCTCTCTCTCTCTCTCTCTCTCTCTCTCTCTCTCTCTCTCTCTCTCTCTCTCTCTCTCTCTCTCTCTCTCTCTCTCTCTCTCTCTCTCTCTCTCTCTCAGCTAACAGGCAGATAAAGAAAAGTTAAATAGACATATTACTTAATGGTCAGAAAGATAGATAGATTGGCAAATGTATGAACAGAAAGATAAAGAGAAAGAGGCAAATAGAAAGAAAACGATAAATAATATAATAATAAGAAAAAAAATAGAAATAGAAAAAATAAAAAGATAGGCAGATAATAAGATAGATATGCAGATGTGTAGACGGATAACTAAATGGTCAGGAAAAGGAACTTGGCAGAGAAACGGGTTGTTGGACAATTGTTGTACGCTCGATCAAAGAAAATGAAAAACTGGCAACTCACTCCGGACCCTCGAGCAGTCATTTTTTATTCTAATCGCCTGGCTCTTAATGCTTCTTTTCTGTATGTTAGTATTATTGAAAAGCTTATGTACTATTTTTTTTCCTTATTTGTATTGATATTTGCTGCCTACAACACATCATTATTATTTTTTTCCTTTCTTTGAAGTGACTTGACGAATCGGAGAAGTCCAGCACCCGTATTGAGTTGCCAGTTTCTCCTTTTCTGAAATTGAATAAAAAGGTTGAGAGACAGACAAACAGACAAATAGATAATAGGCAATATAATGATAATAGGCAATATAAAGAGACGGACTGATAAAGGA
>NW_020869277.1:237565-247776 GCF_003789085.1 Penaeus vannamei | reverse complement strand
GGTTTTTTCTCTTCGCTGTTCTCTCTTGTTCTTGCTTGTCTCGCGTTGTTAGGGCTTTTGCTCCCCCTGCTCTTGGCCTTCTTCTCTGCTTCTTGCTTTCGCTCATTGCCTTCTTCTTTGGGCTTTCGCTTTTTTTGGTGGCAGCCTTGTCTCTTTGTTTTTTTTCTCTTGCTTTTGTTTTTTTCTCTTGCTCTTTTGCTTTTTCGCTCTTGTTCTCTTGGCGTTCGCTTATTGTGTCCTGTGCTCCTTGTTTTTTCTTCTGCTTGCTCTTGCTTTCGCTCTTGCCTTCCCTTTGGCTTTATTTTTCTCATCCTTTTGGCTTTCGCTTTTTTGGTCTTTGCTTCTTGTTTCTCGTTCTTTGCTCTTTTGCACTAATATTTCTTCTTTCTCCTGCTTTCAGCTTTCCCTTTTGCCCTTGCTTTTTGTCTTTTAAGTCTCTCTTTCTTTCTTTCCAATTTCTTTGCTTCTCTACTTTCTCTTTCGGCACTAACCTTACTCTGCTTTCTTCATGTTTTTCTCTCTGTTCATTTTGTGTTTTTTATTTTTTTGGTCTTCACTTTCGTCTCTATGTTCTTTTATCTCGTCTTATCTTCGCTTCGTATGCTGGTCCTTTCGTTTTTCTGTTTGTTATTGTTTTTTTTTTTGTTGTTTGTTTGTGTGTGTGTGTGTGTTTTGCTTGGCCCCTCTTATTCTCACGTTTCGCTATGTGTTGTGTGTGTGTGTGTTGTGTGTGTGTGTATGTGTTGTGTGTGTGTGTGTGTGTGTGTGTGTGTTGTGTGGTGTGTGTGTGGTGTGTGGTGTGTTGTGTGTGTTGTGTGTGTTTGTGTGTGATGTGTGTGCGTGTGTGTGTGCGTGTGTATGTGTGTGTTGGTTGTTGTTTGTTATGTGCGTGTTGCGAGTGTGTGCATAATGAATGTTAAGAAGAGAGAGGGATAAGCGAGAGGGGGATGAGTGAGGAGGGATTAGGGAGAGAGAGAGAGTGATGGGAGTTAGAGAGAGAGACTGTTGGAGAGAGGGATGGTATGTTTTGAGGTGAGAGAGAGGAGAGTAGATGAATTGACCCTGTATCGAGTATGGGATGAGAAAGAGGAGAGGAGGAGAGACGTATTGATTGTATCGATGCATATGATAATAGGGTGTATGAGAGATAGACAGAGAGATTGTAAATGTATGATGAGTTGCATGATAGAATTTATGAGATGAGGGAGTTAGAGGAGTAGTGATGTGGAGAAGTAGAGTAGATTCAGCAGAGAGAAAGAAAGGAGATTAGGTCAAGACGAATCTATTGCCCTATTCAACATATTGTGGAACCGACACGGCATTGTGAACCGCACTTATCACTAATGTCAAAAATAATAGATGATCAAACAATTCATTTGAACTTTATTCATGCTAAACAAAAACTTGTTACAGAATACGGACGGTAGAAATCAAATTCTATCGTTTATTGTCATTTATTACCATAATCCTCCTCTAGCGCTTATGGTAACTTAATATGAACTACTTAAGATACAGGCATGCACTGTTATGCTATATATTTTAGTTATTATTTATATATGAGTTATGTATTTATATATTTATATTATATTATATTATTATATTTTATTATTAAACACACCACACTATATCACTTATCTATCATCTATTCAGTTCACACACGATCACATCAACACAAACACACACAACACACGACACTACTACACGATCACTATCGAGATTATATATATGATTTATATATTATTTATTTTATTTTTTATATTTATATATCTGTACACGTATATTGTAGGGTATATAGTCATATTATTATTAAACATAATCGCATCACACAAATCACAAGTTACACATCACACACTACACACCACATCACACACACACACATCACACAACTTTACCCACACATTTCACACTTACACACACACACATTTTTTCAACGACACACATCACACATCATCATCATTATTATTATATATATATTATAGTGGGTAGTATTATATTATTTATATATCTATATATCTATATTATATTGTTGTCTGTGTTGTGTGTGTGTGGTGTGTGTGTGTTGTGTGTGTTGTATGTATATATAATATTATATATTATATATATATATATTTTACTATATATTTATATATAATTATATATATATTATATATATGATATGAAGATATAGATATATAATGTATATATATGCATATCATACATCCATATTATTATTATATATATTATATATATATATTATATATATTATATATATATATATAATATTACTTTATATATTTATTTTATATATTATATATTATGCATTATACATATTACATATTATATTACTATCTACACATCAATCTTTCACACAGATACACTCACCGACACACACATCACCACAGCCACATATATTATTATTATATTTTATATATATATATATATATAATATTATATATATATATTATATAATATATATATATATATAATTATATATATTCACACACACCAACACATATATATATATAGTATATATTATATATATATTATATATTTTTTTTTTTTTTTTTTTATGTATTATATATATATATTAATATATATTATATTAATTTATATTATGTATTATAATATATCACTATTATATTACATATTATTAATATATATTATATATATATATTTTATTTATATATATAATTTATGTATATATATATATTATATTATATTATTATTATTTTACATACAGTTACATACATTATATATATATTATATATATATGTATATATATTATATATATATATATATATATATATAATATTATATATTATTTATTTTTATTATATAAATATATGTCATATTATATATATGTTTTAATTTATTTATTTATATATATATATAACATATATATAGATAGATAGATAGATAGATAGATATGTATGATAGGATAGATAGATAGATAGATACGATAGATGATGATACGATGAGATAGATAGATAGATAGATAGATAGATATATTAGATAGATAGACACATAGATAATAGGTTCGATAGATAGAAGATATATATAATATATATATATATATATATATATATATATATGTACATATAATGTATATATTATATTATATATATATATTATAATATATATATTATTATTTAGTATTATATATATATATTATATATATAATGTATATATATATATATATTATTATATAAATATAATATATACACATATATATATATATTATATATTATTTGTATATATATATATTATAGTATATTATTTATGTATTAACATATATATATATATAAGTTATATTACTTTGATATATTATACTATATGTATATATAGATATGACACACACACACACATTCACAACTATCACTAATATTGTGCATCAAACACACACATCACACAACAACACACACACCACACACGACACACACACACACATATATATATAACTATCTATATATTATATATATATATATATATATATATATGTATAATATTTATTATATTTAATATAAAAATATAATTATTAATATCATTATATGAATTAAATAATTAATATATAATTAATAAATAAATAAATATAATTATAAGTAAATAATAATTATTAAAATAAAATATAATAAATAAATATATATTTAATATAAAAATAATATTAAAAAATATTAAATTTATTATTAAAGTATTTTAATATTAAAATATTAAAATTATATAAATAAATTTAATTTATATAAATATTTTGGTAATATAATAAAATTATATTTAATTATTCGTAATAATATTAATTAAAATAATTAAATAGTAATTAAAAAATAATATACTTTTTTTATATTAAATAAAAATAATTAAATACTACTCATAAACTATACTTAAACCTAATACTCTATCATATTTAAAACTAAGTGTCTTAATTAAAATATATAATTAAATTAACTAATATAAATTCCCATTAAAAATTAAATTATTTATTTAATGATTAACAAGATAATTATTAATATAAAAATTTTTAATAATGATTATTATATAAATATAAATAATTATATATTAATATTAGTTATTTCAGGTTCTGTTATCTTCCAGAATTATCATTATTGTCACTATAATTATTAAAATAATTATAATAGTAATAATTATTAATATAAATAATAATTTATAAATTTTATAATATTAAATTGATAATATTTTAAAATAATATAATAAATGTTATAAGAGTGTATTTTAAGTAATTTATATTGTAATAATTTAATTAAATACGGTTTACATTTATAAAATATAAAGGATTATATATTTCTAATATTTATATATATATCAAATTATAAATTTATTAATTTTATTTATAGAATTGTAAATAATACTAACATGTTATATAATTCTATATGATATTAATTTATTTATTTTATAAACTCTTTTTGTTGTATGCTGTATAATAAAATATATAACGAATAAAAATATATTGTTTAAAAGTTACATATTATTATGAATAAATTAGATATATAAATAAAATATTTAATAATTAAAATATAAGTAATATTCTTTATAATTTTAAAGTACTAAAAGTAATTAGATTGGTTAATAGATAAATAATTATTAATATAATTATAGTAATAAAAATTATTATTATTAATTTTAATTATGTAATTAAAAGTAATTAAAAAGGATAAAATTTATTCTATTAATTATAAATATAATTTGGTTATGATTTAAATTATGAATATTTATATGTAATATATAAATAATTTTTAGTTATATGATAACAATAATAGTATATGTTATATATATATATTAGAATGTATATATATAGTATATATGAGTAATATAACTATAATATATATATACGTATATATATATATGGGCATATAGTACTTACCGGCGATACACCATAGGACAGCACAACACACACACACACCAGTCGACACAAACACACACACACAACATCGAGGCACACACACACACACACAACACACACACACAACACATCACACACACACACACACACAAAGCTGATGCGCCTTAGTGGTAGTGTGCTATCACACACACACCACACCATCCACGACACACACAACACGACAATGTCCATATATATGATATATATATATATATACTATATAATATATATATTATATAATATATATATATTATATTGTATATATGGTATTTTATATATATATATATACATATATAATATAAATTATATACATATGTATATTAGAGATAGATAGTAGATAGATAGATTAGATAGATAGATAGATAGATGAGAATAGATAGATAGAATAGATAGAATAGATAGATAGATAAATATAGTATATAGTATATATATATTATACTATATATATATAATAATTATATATAATATCACTATATGCGTGTGTATATGGTATAGGTATACTGGTATATATAGTATTATATATATATTATATATATATATATTTTAGTATATATAGTATATATATATATATATTATATCTAGTATAGTATACATATAGCATATATACCGTATGTAATCTCTATACATATATAATCATGTATATGTATATACATGTATATATAATATACATATATATATATATATATATTATAGTATTATATATATATATATAATATTAATAATATATACAATATATATATATACTATATATCGTATATATATATACATATACATATAAAATACATACACACCCCAACACACACAACAATACACACACACACACAGATGAACACACACCACACACACAAACACAACATCACACACACACCAGCACCACACACACCAACACACACACACACACAACACACACACACACACACACACACACACACACCATATATATATATATATATATATATATTTATATATATTATAGATATTATATATATATATATTATATTATTATATATATATACATATATATAATAATATATATATATACATATATATATATACTCATATATATATATTATATATATATATAGTATATACTATGTATTATATATACATCACACTGACTCACTTATATATATATATATATATATATATAATATAGTACGCTACGTTATAATTATATAAATCTATATTGATAATTATATGTATAATGTAATATATATATATATATATATATGTATATAGATATAATATGACCATATATAGTATGTAGATAATATCTGATATATATATATATATATATTATATATATATACAAGTTATATATATATATATAATTATATTATATACCTATATACTTATATATATATCATACATATATAATAATTATATATATATATATATATATAATATTAATATATATATGTATTATATGTATATGTATATGTATATGTATGTTTGTTGTGTGTATTAGTACTGGACTAATACCACTATGATAACACACAACACACACACACACACACACACACACACACACACACACACACACACACACACACAACACACACACAATATATATAATAATATATATATATATATATTATATATATATATATATAGTATATATATACTATATATATTATATATATATATATGATATATTGTGTTGTGTGTGTGTGGTGTGTGTTGTGTGTGTGTGTGTGTGTGTGTGTGGTGTGGTGTGTTGTGTTGTTTTGTGTGTTGTGTGGTGTGTGTGGTATATATATATATATAATATATAATATATATATATATATATATATATATATATATATATATATATATTATATATATATATTATAAATATATATATATATATAGATATAATATAATATATATATATAATATATATATATATATATATATATATATATATATATATATATATATATATATATATTATATAATATATAATATATTAATACATATATATATATATATTATATATATATATATATATATTAATATATATATATAAATATATATATATTATATATATATATATATATATATATATATATATATATATTATACATATATAAATATATATATGATATATATATATATAGTAATATATATTATAATATATATATATATACAGTTATATATATAACATATATATATCTATATTGTCTTATCATTATAATATTACATTATTATTACTATGTATATATTTTATATTGTTATCATTATCGTTGTAATAGGTATTATCCTTAGTGTTATTTAGTATTCGAAGTTTTGATTTTATTATCATAAGTGACAGTAGTAGAGAAATCATTATCATCATTATATTCATTAACATGTTTTTGTTGTTATCAACAACAATCATCATCATCAGATCATCATCTTATTTTCATGGCAACCGTTATTATGATTCATCAATACAACTATTACTGGTATCTTTATTTCAGGCATCATTACCATTTTCGCTGTTATCTTTATTATTATTACTATTATTATCATCATCATCATTATCATAATTATTAATATCATCATTATGATTATCATCATCATTACTATTATTTCTATTACCATATTTGTCGTTTAATATTATCATTGTTATTATTGTTGTTATTATTATTATTATCATTATGATTATTATTATTATTATTATTATTGTTACTATTATTATCATTACTATCATTATCATCATTTTCATCATCATTATTATCATTATTGTCATTATCATTATTGATATTGTAATTATTATTATTGTTATTGTTATATTTGTCATTATTACCATTATTATTTTACTATCATCCATTATTTTATTATTATTATCATTGAAACTAATATTATCACTGTCATCTTTAATTTCCTTACCATTGTTATCAATATCACCATTGATAATAGTAGTATTCCTATCATTATCCTTTTTACCATTATCAATAATATTATCATTATCATTTTATATTTCTTCATTATCATTATCGATCTTGTTATTAATGTCATTGCTGTTTTTATGTCCTGACTACTGTTATCATTATTACTATTATTATTATATCTACCAAAATCATTATCATCAATATATGTTTTGTTATTAAAATAGTGATACTGATAAGCATTGGTATTACCATTATCCTTATTCCCTTATCATTATTATCATTATTAGCATCGTTACTATCACCATTATCATCATCCTTATCACTGTTTAAAATATTTTCAATACTACTATTATTACCATTAGTATTATTATCATGAACTTTGTCATCATTGCTGTTATCACCATTGTCATTATCATTATCATAACCATTACTACTATTAGTACTATTACTATTATCATTATTATTATCATCATTATTATTTTTACTGCTAATACCATCTCTATTATTGCTATTATTATCATTTTCGTTATTACTATTATTATTTCCATTATCAGTATCTTTATTGATTTCATTATTTCTGCTACTATTACCGGCATTATTCAATTAAATATAAGTATGATAATGAATGATAGTGATAGTAATGATAATGATGATATTATCATTGTCATCTATTATTATCATGATAATCATTAACATCACTGTTATTAGTGCTATTACAATTATCATTGTTTTATAGGTACTTTTGTGATTATTTTCATTTCCATTTTTAGCAATATTACTATCATTATTGTTATTATTATCATTATCATCATTACAGTCTTTATCATTAGTGATAACAGAATTAGTAGTAGCATTAGCAATACTCTTTTTATTGTTATTATGATCACTATCATCATTATTATTTTGGGTATCACTATTATTATTATCATTGTTGTTCTTATCAGCATTGATATTATTATTATTGCCATTGCTTTAAATATCATTATTATCATCATCATTCTTTTCTTGATATAGTCATTGTGATTATCATTATTTCTATTATCATTATCAGGATCATTATCATCACTGCTATTAAATTGATTACTAATATGATTATCTTGATAACAATAATTATGATCAATATCGTTTATGTCATTATGATTGTCATTATCATTATGATTACCGTTCATGTAATCAGTTTTATTTTTATTATCATTATTGTTATCATCATCATTATCATCATTATTGTAATTATCATAATTATAATTATCATAATGATCATAAATATTGTGATTATTAACAATTCTATCATCCTTAATTAATCCTTATTAATCATCACTTTTTTCTCGTTTCATACATATGATTTAACCTCGCTGTATGAACCTGCTTTCCCTAATTGGTAATAGTGGCAGCAAAAAAAAAAAAAGAAAAAAAAAAAAAAAAAATCAGAGTTCCATTTACCTGATCATCAATTAGTAAAGGTATTGCCGTGTCCTTACATACCATCAATTAATGGTCTAAGACACTTTATGACATTTTATGCAAGTTCTAGCTTTTGTCAACTTATCTCTCTTATTCTTACTAATTAAACTTATTCCTATTATGATATATAGTAATTCGAAAAAAAAATCGATACATACACTACAGTTACACAGATATTTTTTGCAAGGAATAGGATTTTGAGCTTGTTATCAACCATATTACGTAATAGTATTTAATTAACGAATGGTATTACTGGTAATGTGTGCTGAGTAATTATTCGTAATCGTTACCACTGTTATATTAAGAGGATTTCGTTCAAGTATATTTGAAAAGGTTATTGTGTTTCGATACAATTATGCTGTGTGTGTGTAGAGACAGATAGATAGATGGATAGATGGATATGATGGATAGATGGATAGATGGATAATGGATGGATGGATAGATGGATGGATGGAGAGATAGATGGATGGGTAGATCATAGCGAGTGTGAGTGATTCATGTATAGAAAAATGTGCATAAAATATTCATGTACATTATCATATTTTTTGCCCTCATACATCACCATCCTCACTGCAGTCTTGTCCTTCACACGTCACCACACTGCATCATACTTTCCAATACTTCGCCAAACTGCCAAGTCTTATATCATCACCACATCATCCGTGCCCACACTTCACCTTGCCCTCCGCACCTACACATCACCACCTACGCCACATCTTTAGTGCCCACACATCACTACAAGTCCTCATACTTCACCACCCACACCACACCTTCCGTGCAGACATATCACCACATGTCCTCATACTTCACCACACCACATCTCTAGTACCCACACGTCACTACAAGTCCTCATACTTCACCACCCACACCACACAGACATATCACCACAAGTCCTCATACTTCACCACCCACACCACATCTCTAGTACCACACGTCACTACAAGTCTCATACTTCACACCCACACCACACCCTCCGCGCCCACACATCACCACGCGCACCACACATCAGCCATCAACACCAC
>NW_020869277.1:225065-227565 GCF_003789085.1 Penaeus vannamei | reverse complement strand
TTACAATTATCATTAAAATCATTATCCTTGTCTTTATTATTACTACCATTATCCTTATCGTTATTATTACAATCATTATGATCATTATCATTATCATCTTTATCATTATCAGCTTCATTATCATTATCCTTTGCATTAGCATTAGTATTTTAAACATTTTTGCGTGCAACAGAGAAAACTCAACATATACTTCTGAAAGACTTATAGCAGCAGTGATTGTTAGTCGCTACATCTGCGAGTGGATATACAAAATATACTCAAGCTACACACATGCACATATATATCACGCATGTATATACATACAGATACACGCGTGCATGAGCTTAAACGAACGCAGGTACACTTACACACACTGACAAACTTAAAAGCACAAAAACACACATACACATATATAGAACGCATACATACGCACAACACACACACACACATAAAAACACCCTCCAAAAAAAACACAAACAAACACTCCCCCCAAAAAAACAAAAACACACACACACAAACAAACACACACACACAAACGTACACATCCACACAAACACGGACAAAAGTGCACAAACAAACGCACACACGAACATCAAATTTAAAACCCAATATTTCTTCAATCATTTTTCAATTCTCGTCCTTATTACACCAATTACCAACCAGCTAATAAATTACCATGCATCATTTTCCTACCGTTATTTCCCCTCTCCCTCTTCCTATACATTAGAAACAGAGGGGAAAGGAGGAGAGCGATAAAGGAGGTAAGAGAGGGATGGGGATGGGGAGGAGGGGGAGGAGGAGGAGGAAGAGAAGGGGAAGAAAATAAGGAAATGAGATAGAAATGTAATGTATAGATATACATAATGATAATAAATTAGCAGAAGGTATATGGGAGATAAAATGAATAAAGAAAAGCAGAGAGGGAGATTAATATTGCGAGAAAATTTTGCAGCGCCTCCAGAGAGTTGCATGGAGGAGGGGAGAAGAGGGGGAGGAGGAGGAGGAATAAGAGGAGAAGGAGGAGAAGAGAAAGAAGTGGAAGAGGGGAAGATAAGGAGAAGGAGGGAAGGAAGAGGAAGAGGAGGGAGAGGAGGAAGAAATAGAAGATAAAAAGGAGGAAGAAGGAGAATAAGAGGGAAAGGAAGGGAAGCCGAGAAGGAGGAGATGGAGGAAGGGAGGAGAAGAAGGGGACAGATGGGAGCAAGAGAAGACAAGAGACAAGAGAAAGAACGAAGAATCCAGAAGGGATAAAGAGTAACATGGAATAGAGAGAGCAGAAGAAACAAAGCGAAGAAGTGCAGTAAGAGAAGAAAAGGAAGGAGAGTGTGCAGAGAAACAAGAGAAGGAAAAAAGGTGAGGTAGGAAGGGAAAGGGAAGAGAGAGAAAGCCAAGAGGTGAAGGCAGATGGAAGGAAAAAAGAGAAAACAGGATGAAGAGAATCGAAGAGAGAAACGAGACAGAGTTACGAAAGGGAAGTGGCAGAAAGAGGAGGAGCGGGGATGCAAGAAATGGGGCAGGAGACGGATGAAGGGGGAAAAGAGAATAACAAGAATGGCGACAAAGAAGAAGAAAAAAAAGAAAGATAAAGAACAAGAAGGGTAAAGATTGAAAAAGGAAAAATAAAAAAGAGGACGAGAAAGCGCAAGCGGTTGAAGCGAAGGGCAGGAAGTGGTAGAGGATAGAGGAAGAAGAGGAAGCGGAGAACACGATCGAGGAGAAGGCGGAGGAGGGAGGAGGGAGGAGAGAGGAGGAGGGGAAGGAAGCAAGATAGCCGAGTCTGGAAGGCTCAGGATCCCCACAATCTCTCTGGATCGCCACTAAACACGCGGACAAACAAGGGGGAACCAACAGTTTTTAAACCCTCATTTTGGTGGATCCTCAAGTCCTGTGTCACTATGGGGAGATCAGGCTCGTTGGAGGGGAGACAGGGGGAGAGGGAGGGGATGGGGGGAGGGAGGGAGGAGTGGGAAGAAAGGAGGAGGAGGGAGAGAGGAGAGGGGAGAGGGAAGAAAGGGAAGGAGGAGCGGGAAGAAAGGGGAAGGAGGAGCTGGAAGAAAGGGAAGGGGAGGAAGAAGGGGGGAGAAGGAGAAAGAGGGGAGGAAAGGAGAAGGGTGGAGGTGGGAAGATAGGAGAAAGAGGGAGGGAAGGGAGAGAGAGAGGGGGGGAAAGTGAGACTAAGGGATGAAAGGGTATGGAGGAGCGGAGAGAAAAGGAGAAGGGAAGAGGGAAGAGAGGGGAGGAAGGCCGGAGGAGGGAAAAGCGGGAAGACGGGAGAAGGGAAGGGGAGAGAGAGCAGAAAGACCGGAGGAAGGAAAAGGGGAAAGAAAGAAAGGAGGGAATAGACGGGGAAGAAGAAAGGAGTGGAGAGAGGGAGGATGGAGGGTATGGGAGAGAGAAATAGGAGGGTGTAGGGAGAGATAGGAGGTAGGGGAAGGGTCTGAAGGAGAGAGGGAGTGTGGGGTTGGGGTGGAGGGGGAGGGGATTCGGTGAAGGAGAAGGACAAGGAGAGTAAAGCAGGAGT
>NW_020869277.1:207565-212565 GCF_003789085.1 Penaeus vannamei | reverse complement strand
TGATAAAAATAAGGATGATAAAGATGATAACAGTAATGTTGATAACAATGATGATGATAATGTTAAACGTTATGACATCAATCATAATAATTATTATAATAGCCCTATTGATAACAATAATAATAACTACCGTGATAACAATGGCAACAGTGAAAAAATAATAATAACATATCCTCTAACCGAAAAAAGGAAAAAAAAAAAAATAACGAAGGAAAAAAAGGAAAAAGCAAATAACAAAACTGACCCGAAATATTCTTCTCATAAAAGAACTAATCTAGACGAAAAAATAAAAATGAAAATGTGTCCCCCCCAAAAAATGAAAATAACATTGCTTACCATATAAAAGGTGGGCGCTATATGAAGTGTGGAGAGCTTAAACAGGTCATGAAATGGGCTATGTTTATGGGTAATGGACTCTTTCACTTGTTAATCTGCGAAGCTTGCTTGGGTGACCTAAATTTAACATAGGGGAAAGGAATTTTAACCTTTTTTATATGTGTATGTTATTTTGGATGGCTTTAATGGTAAGAGACGGGGAGGAAGAGGAGGGAGGGAGAGAGGGAGGTAAAAAGAGAGAGAATGAGAGAGAGAGAGGGGGGGGAGAGAACGAGAGAGAGGCAAAGAATAATAGTTAGCAGAGAGGCGTAAAGCAGAGAAAGAGAGAGAAGAAAGAAGAGGGAGAGAGACAGGCAGGCCGACACAAACAGACTGAAAGTAGGTTAACAGATAAAAAGACAGAAAGAAGAAAGAAAGAGTTGCATATAACACAAAGAACAGGAAAATAGAACTCGTCAAGAAATCTGAGAAGCCACCGGGAAATACAGAGATCCTTTCCAATATTCAATCAAAGCAATATAAAAAAAGGAAAACGAAAGATACAAAGAAAATCATGAAGCTGAATAGAGAAGTAGAACAATGGAAAATAAATAAAAGTACAAGAGGAGGAGAAGAGAGTGGAAGGAGGAGGAAGAGGTGGAGGAGAAAAAGAAAGAGGAGGAGGAAGAAGAAGAGAAGTAAAAAGAAGAAAAAAACAGAAATCTTTTCACGTTCCCCTCCCCCACACTGAAGTAGAAAAAAGGAACAAGTAAAGGTACAAGAAAAGAAGAACAAGAAAAAGTAACGAAAAGGAAAATCAAAACGTCTTTTCTCCACCTCACCTTCACCCTCACGAGAAACAAGAAAACAAAAAAAAAAATAACTACAACAATAGCAACGCCACTAATAAGAACCCAGAATCGGAATGAATCACGGACACACCAAGAAAATCGAGAAAGAGGAGAGCGAACTTCCCCCTCCTCTCCCCCTCCCCCGTTTCAAGAATAACCCCTCCCCCCTCAGAGAAAGAAAGAGAGGGTCGGGGGTTGGAGGGGGGGGTGGAGGAGGGCGTCTTTTCCCCTCCCGACGCGCGTGAAGAGAACAAGGAAAAGGGCCGTCGACCAGAGCTAAAAAGCATCGCGGGAAAGGCCAGTGCTGTCGGAGTGGTAATCAATATGTTGGACTGAGCTGGTGATTGTGGACCAAATGAATATTCATGGAGCAGGCTTGTTCGAGTTGCTAACGACTTTTGCCAAGCGTTGGGCCGCGTTTCGCTCCGTTTCGTCCGGCATTGGGGGCGCTCCGGGTGCTGGCTTTCGAGAGGGACTTGGTTGGGTTGGGAGTCTTTTGCTTCGTTTCTTCGTCGGTTTTGGGGGGCTTTTTGAGGGGGGGGCTTTTTAAAGGAGGGGGAGGTGGTAAGGTACTTGGAGGTTTTCGGTCGTGTGTGAGGGGAAAGAAGCGAAGTTGGGGAGGCAAGAGGGAGGTCGTTTTCGGCGCGTGTGTCTCGGTCGTGGGTGGTCGTGAGGGAGTCGTGAGCGGGGCTGAACGCTAGGATGTGCCACGGCGAGCGAAATCGGGCCGGGGACTGATTAAAACGGTGGATTTGCGCTGGTCTCTCCCCGAACAGAATACCACCACTGCCACGACCGCTACCTAACCCCTCCCCCTACCCATCCCCCTTCCCCTTCCCCTTCTCATACCATCTCCCCTCCGTTCCCCTCTCCTCTCTCACCCTCTCCCTTCTCTCTCTCCTCTCCCCAGGGCCTCCCTCTCCCTCTCGACCCTTCCCCCTCTCCCGCTCCCCTCCCCCCATGTCCCCACTCCTCCCCCTGCCTGTACTCCCCCCTCCCCACCCGCCCGACTGAAACTGACAAAATCGTGATCACAAGGACATTACCTTCTTTCACATCAACACCTTTATTAATTAGGCTCATTTCACCGCTCTGGGGGACGCTTGCCTCCGCTTTTCCGCTCTTTTTCTCGGTCTCTCTGTCTCTCTGTTTGTCTGTCTGTCTGTTGGTTCGTTTCTTTCGCTCTCTTTTGCTGTTTGTCTCTATTTTGGGGGGGTCTATTTCTCTTTCTCTCTTTTTATATATCTGTGTCTGTTTGTCTGGCTCTCTCTCTCTCTCATTCCATTACTTCCCCCCCCTCTCTCTCTCTCTCTCTCTCTCTCTCTCTCTCTCTCTCTCTCTCTCTCTCTCTCTCTCTCTCTCTCTCTCTCTCTCTCTCTCTCTCTCTCTCTCTCTTTCTTTCTCTCTCTCTCTCTCTCTCTCTCACACACAACACACAAACACACACACACACATACACGCACACATTTCTCTCCTTCTTCCCCATTTCTCTCTCTCTTTCTCGCTCTCTCTCCCTCTCTCTCCCTCCCTCTCCTCGTTTCCCCCTCCTTTCACTTTTTCTCTCTCTCTCTCCTCTCACTCCCTCCCTCTCCTCGTTACCCCCAACCTTTCACTCTCTCTCTCTCTCCCTCTCTCGCTCTTTCCCTCCTTTCTCTCTCTCTCACTCTCCCTCTCTCTCTCTCTCTCGACCTTTGTTTTAGTCCTACTGTCGTCTTAATTAGAGCGATTTCACGCCGAGGCCCTGATTTGGAGTCAGGGGGGGGGGGGTCCAACATTTTCCCCCTTCCCTTCTCCCCTCTTTATCTTTTTTATCTATTTTTCCGTCGTTTTATCCGTTGTTATAAATCAGAATTATGTTTCCGCCGCAGACTTGCTCTCTTGGGCTGTTATCTTGCGGACTTACTTACTTCCTCTGTTTATCTGTTGTTTCTGTTCCTCTGGTCGCTTTCTTTTTGTTGTTTGTTTGCATCATTATTGTTATTATTGTTATCCTCATTGTCATTGATATTATTAGAATTAGAATTATTTTATTGCCATTATCGTTATTACTATTATCATTATTATAATCGTTGTTATCATTACCATTATTATTATTTATTATATACTATTATCATTATCATATTATCATTATTATATTATCGTTATTATTATTATCATATAATCATTATTATTATTAACATTATTATTATCATCATCATCATTACTGTTATCATCATTGTTATCATTATCACCTTTATCGTCAGCATTATGATTGTTTTCTTTATCATGATGAACGTCAGTACTGCCATCAATATTTTATTAATGAATTTTCAATGTTTGTTTTCCGTTTTTGGTTTTGCTTTTGTTTTTTTCAGTACTGAATTTTTCTTTATTCATATCATTCGTTTTCGTTTATCCATTCCGTCTTCATTCATATCCTTTATCTGTTTTTCCTTTTTCTCCTCTCTCTCCCTCCCTCTCTCTCTCTCTCTCTCTCTCTCTCTCTCTCTCTCTCTCTCTTCTCTCTCTCTCTCTCTCTCGTATAATATGTGTGTGTTTAAATATGAACGCACACATATATAGGTTTGATATAAAAATATAGCTATAAATCAATATACATCTGAGCGTGTGTGTGTGTGTGTGTGTGTCCATATATATTTTTGTATATAGAGATATTCGATTAGATGTTCGTGTTTATGTATATATGTACGTACGTATCTTTCTCCTAATTCCATGCATCCCCTTACCTGTAAGAAACAGCCGAGAATCCTATAATATATATGATAAAGCAAAATTATTTTCCGTTAGTTTCTACTTGATCAAGAAATGTTCGAGCGTGTGTGTATGTTGTGTGTGCGTGCTTGTGTGAGTTTGTGTACGACTAAACACAAACACACATTGCAAACGGACACATTACAGTTAGCCAATCCTAACGGACCACCCCCTTCCCCTCCCCCACCCCAACCCCCCCCCACCCCAACCCCCCCCCAGCCCCCACCCCAAGCCCCCACCCAACCCCCATCCCCACGCCCTTCCATATGGCGAAATCAACAAAATTAACATTGTAACCAACCGTAATCTAACAGAGAATCCACCGCCGGAAGATGCAAAATCGACATTATTCAAACCGGAATTAAACAAGTATCTATCAGCCTTATTCTCCAATGTGTATAAATAGAACGATTATAGTCTTAATTAAAGCAATTAAACGCCACAATAAGGAGAGTTCTAAGGAGAGTCTAGCGCCCACATTGGCAACACTGCCCCAGCCTAAACGCGAAATCACAGCAGGTTAATTACGCATAAACAAAGGCAACATCTTACTTTAAAAGGAAATCAAAAAAGGTAAAAAGTATATTCAAATATCCTCATCTTACTCATTTACTAGTTTGAAAGATAGAAGCAAAATATCCACAAATTCATAATCTCCTTATCATGAATGTCCAAGTTATCTGGAAGGGAAGCAGCTTAGCCAAGGAGGAGGAAGTCCCTCGTAGGCTACGCTGTGTCTTAGAAGATCTGAAGGTGGACTTGGAATGCAAGGGGAGGCTTGACCCCTTGAGAGAGGGAGATGGAGGCAGAGAGAGTGAGAGGAGGGAGGAAAGGAAGGAGAGAAGGAGGGGAGGGAGAAAGTCCGAGGAGGGAGGAAAGGAAGGGAAAGAGGAGGGAAGGAGGCAGAGAGGGAGAAAGTAGAGAGAGAAAGAGAGGGAGAGATAGAGAGGAGGGTTGGGAGAGAAAGCGAAAGACACCAAAACAGAGAGAACTAGAAGAGAAGGAGAGAGATAACGAAAGACAGACAGAGAGAGAGAAAAAATAGTAACTAACCGCGTTCGACCATCCCTGTATGCTACTAAG
>NW_020869277.1:187565-195065 GCF_003789085.1 Penaeus vannamei | reverse complement strand
TCTCTATTTTTTCCCTCTCTTTAGTCTCTCCTTCCTCTCTCAGTCTCTCTACCTTTATCATCCTCCTCTCTCTCCCTTCTCTCTCTTTCTCCTTTTCCCCTCTCTTTAGTCTCTTTCTCCTCTCTCACTTTCCCTAACCATATCCTCCTCTCACTCCCTTCTTTCTTCCTCTCTTTACCCCCTTTCTTTAATCTCTCCTTCCTCTCTCACTCCCTTTACCTTCATCCTCCTCCTCTCTCTACTTCTTTTTTTCTCCTTCCTTTCTCCCCTCGGTCTCCCTGCTCCCCTTCACCTGTGTCGACCTGTCTGTGTCAGCAAGTCCCCTTCTCTTCTCCCTCATTCTGCAGCCAATGCAGGCGGCCCTTCCCTGCTTCCCCTCTTTCCCCCTTTTACTCTTTTACTCTTTCCCTCTTTCACTCTTTCCTTCTTTTACTCTTTCGATCTTTCACTCTTTCACTCTTTCCTTCTTTTACTCTTTCCCTCTTTTATTTTTTACTCTTTCCCCCTTTCACTCTTTCCTTCTTTTATTCTTTCCCTCTTTCATTCTTTCCTTCTTTTACTCTTTCCCTCTTTCCATGCCTCGCTCTTTCCTCTTTTCCCTCTTTCATTCTTTCCATGCCTCGCTCTTTCCCCTTTTTCCTTTTTCCTCCTCTTTACTTGCTTCGGTCTCTTTCTTATCCAGTTTCCTTCTTATTCTCCTTTCCTCTCTACTTCTATCTCGTCCCTCTTTCTTTCTTTTCCAGTTTCCTTCTTCCCTTCCCTTTTCCGTCTCTTTCTTTCCTTCTTTCCTTCCACTTCCTTTCCCTTTCCTTCTTTTTCTTTCTTTCCTTCTTCCCTTACCTTCCTTTCCTCTTTCCTTCCCCCTTTCCTTCTCTCCTTGCTTCGCCCTATCCCTATCCTCTATTTATCCAATGTATTTCACTTCTTTCTCCTGTGCATTTTAGTTCCTATCAATTTGGTCAAAAATATACATGAGAGAGATCGGGAAGGGGGGGGGGGAGAGGGGGAGCGGCAAGGGTGGTGAAGGGGGAGGAGAGTCGGAAGAAGATGGAAAGGAAGGGAGAGAGGGAGAAGGGAGAGAATGGGATGAGAGGAAGAGAGGTGGGATAGGAGGAAGCAGGGAAGTCGGGAGAGTGGGAGATGATGGAAAGGAAGGGAGAGAGTGGATTGAGATGGAGAAAAGAATGAGAGGAGGGAGGAAGAGAGGAGAGGGAGGGAGAGAGGGAAAAGGGAGAAGCGAGAGAATAGGATGGGAGGAAGGAAAATGAAGGGAGAGAGGAGAAAGAAAAGGAAGAGGTAGAAAGAAAGGAAAGGGCAGGAAGAAGAGCGTGTATGAGAGAGGGAAGAAAGAGGATGAAATAGGAGGAGGGAGAGGGAGGGAATCAAGGAGGGAATGAGAAAGAGGAAGTCGTGGAAGGGAGAGGGAGACTTAGAGAGAAAGAGGAAATGGGAGAGTGAGAAGGAGAACAGAATAAGGAGAAAGGGGATGGGAAGGGAACGATAAGAAAGAGAAAGGGCAGCAAGGAGACAGGGTAGGATGGGAGGAGGGAAAAAGAGGAAGAGGGTGGTAATGAAGAAATGAAAGGAGAGTAAAAGGAGGGATAAGGTTTTTTTTTCTCAACCCTTATTTTCACTCCTTATTGGCTCCCCCCCCCCTCCTCTTCTCTTCTACGGATTTCACATTTAAGATAAACTGGAATTTTCTCCCTCCTTCTTCCCCCTCTCCTTCCCCCTGTCGCTATCTATCTATCTAGCTCTCACTCCTCTCTTTCTCTCTCTCTCTCTCTCTCTCTCTCTCTCTCTCTCTCTCTCTCTCTCTCTCTCTCTCTCTCTCTCTCTCTCTCTCTCTCTCTCTCTCTCTCTCTCCCTCTCTCTCTTCTCCCTTTCTCCATTTCCTTCTTCAAGCTTGCTTCCCCCATCCTTCCCTCTCTCTCCTTCCCTTTTCCTGATTTCTTCCTTCCCTTCCCCACGCCTTTCTCCCTTGATTCCTCCTCTCCTTCCTTCCTCTCTCCTTCTTCTCTTCCCGCCTTCCCCCTTCCCTCATTTTTTTACCCCCTTTCCACCTTCCCTCCCCCCCCCTTCTCTCCTCCCCTTCCTCCTTCCTTCTTTCCTTCCCTCGTCACTCACTCCCCTCTTCTCTCTTTCCCCTCTCCCTTTTCCTCTTTCTTCCCCCTTCCTTCACCTTCCCCCTCTTCCCACCTTTCTCTTATTACCTTTCTCCTCTCTCCCCTCCTTCAGATTTCCCCCTTCTCCTCCTTTCCACCTTTCCTGTCTTCCCTCTTTCCTCCCTACCTTCTTTTTTTCCTCCCTTCCATTTTCCCCTTCTTTCCCTTCTTCCCTCTTCCCTTCTTTCTCCCTCCCCTCTTCCTTCATTCCTCCCTTCCATTTCCTCCTTCTCCTTCCTTCCCCTCTTCCATCTTCTGTCTTTCCTCCTCACTTCTTCCCTCTTCTCCCTTCCCTTCTTCCCTCTTTCCTCCCCTCTTCCCTTTTTCCTCCCTCCCCTCTTCTCTCTTTTCTCTCTTCCCTCTTCCCTCCCCTCTTCCCTCTTTCCTCCCTCCCCTCTTCCCTCTTTCCTCCCTCCCCTCTTCCCTCTTTTCTCTCTCCCCCTTCTACCCCTTCTCTCATTCCTCTCCTTCTTCCCTCCTTTCCTTCTTTCCCCTCTTCCCTCTTTTCTCCCTTCAATTTTCCCCTTCTCCTCCTTTCCCCTCTTCCCTCTTTCCTCCCTCCCCTCTTCCCTCTTTTCTCTCTCCCCCTTCTACCCCTTCTCTCATTCCTCTCCTTCTTCCCCCCTTTCCTTCTTTCCCCTCTTCCCTCTTTTTCCCTTCAATTTTCCCCTTCCCTTTCCCTCTTCCCTCTTTCCTCCTCCCCTTCTTCCTCTTCCCTCTTTCCTCCCTCCCCTCTTCCCTCTTTCCTCCCTCCCCTCTTCCTCTTCTTCCCTTCAATTTCCCCTTCTCCTCAATTTCCCCTTCTCCTCCTTTCCCCTCTTCCCTCTTCCCTCTTTCCTCCCTCCCCTCTTCCCTCTTCCCTCTTCCCTCTTCCCTTTCCCTCTTCTTCCCTCCCCTCTTCCCTTTCCCTCTTCCTCTCTTCCCCTCTTTCCTCCCTCCCCTCTTCCCTCTTCCCTCTTCCCTCTTTCCTCCCTCCCCTCTTCCCTCTTCCACAGCCCCGACCACCGTCCAACCGACCGACGAACAGACGCATTCATCGATTCAGAAAATAATTACCTGCTTTACTGTGTGATTTTCCCAATTTATCTCTCAAAACCCATTCCGGGGAGCGCCGACCCCCTCCTCCCCCTCTATCCCCTCTCTCTCTCATTACCCCTTCCCCTCTTCCCTCATCATCTTTCCTCCCCTCTCTTTTTTTTGACGTACCCTCTCCACCTTGTCTTTACTTCTTTATTTTTTTCCTTTTTCTTTCCCCTTTACTCTGCCCTTTAATTTTGTCTTCCCTTCTCTCTCCTTACCCCCCCTACTCTTTCATCTCCATCTCCCCTCTCCCCTTCCTCCATCCTTCCCCCTCCCCTTCTCTCTCCTCTTTCTTCCTTCCCCTCCTCCTTTCCCTTCCCTCTCCTCCCACTTCCTTCTCCTCTTTCCTGCTTCCCCTCCCCTTTCCCCTCCCACTCCTCCCTCTTTCTTCCTTCCCCTCTCCTTTCCCCTCCCTCTCCTCCTCCACTCCTTCCCCTTCTTCCCCCCCCCCTCCTTCCCTCTCCTCCTCCCTCCCCTCCCTTATCCCTGATTCGCTTGTGGATTATCATACAGACGCCATAAGTATGATGAATGGGAACATGCTGTCTGATGTGTGTTTGTGATTAACGCTTCTCTCGATGTCAGTTCATTCAGAAGTTATGGCTGGTGGGTTGTGAAATGGGTTGATGGGTTGGGTTCGTTGTGATGGTTGTTGGGTTGTGATGGGTTGGGTTGTGGGGGGTTGGGATGGTTGGTTGGGTGGGTTGGGTTGTGATGGGTTGGTTGGGGTGGGTTGGGTTGGTGGGTTGGGTGGGGGGTTGGGGGGGTGGATGGTGGGTTGGGTTGGGTTGTGATGGGTTGGGTTGGGGTGGGTTGGTGGGTTGGGTTTGGGTTGTGATGGGTTGGGTTGTGGGTTGGGGTAGGGTGGTTGGTTGGGGGTTGGGTGTGGGGGTTGGATGGGGTTTGGGATGTTGGGTTGTGATTGTTTGGGTTGCGATGGGTTGGGGTGGGTTGGTTGGTGATGGGTGGGTTGTGATGATTGGGGTAGGCTGGTTGTGATGGTTTGGGTAGCGATGGGGTGGCTGAAGTGGCGATGGGACTGTTTGAGGTGGGTTGATCTAAGTTGAGATAGGGTTGTTCTTGAGTGGGTTGGTTGGGCTTAGCTTGGTTTTGGTTAGGTTGTGGTTGGGTTGAGTGGAGTAGGTTGGGATCAAGGTACCTTTACATAGGTATAGGCACCTTGATGAAAATACTAGCTGGCAACTTCTGAGCTAAGCCCCGCCTCATCGACTTGCATATATCGAGAATTAATTTTATCATTTTTTTTCTTGGTTTCCTTTCCGATAATGTTTATGCCATTGTTATTACCGAACCATCCCCCCCCCAAAAAAAAATGTACTGAAAAATATTTACCGTAAAATATCTTACAAATTCTTGGGGTCAAAAAAGGAGGCGGAGCTAATGACGTCACTGTGATTAGCCAATGAGAGTCCGCTGTGAGATGCTAGATATAACTAGATACACAATCATTTACATAATTCACTCGCTCTTATTATAATTACCAGAAGTAAAACCAAAATTCCTCTCTTTTATTTGTGATACCAGAGAGTTCCTTACCATTAACAGCCGTCAGAATACTCCAGAGAAAAAGTTAATTTCTTTTGGGGTTCAATAAGCTAAATCGAAGTGGCGTTACCTGGCTATACGTTCCTTGCTTGGGATGTTGTAAGGTGGGTTCGTGTCAGATTGGGTGGGTTGGTGTTAGGCTCGGATGAGGTGGGGTGGGTTACAGTGAAGTGGTGCATTTGTTATGTTCAGTTTGGTTATATGTGCATACGTATAATAGAATGTGCGAGTGTAAGGTGGACGTGTGTGCATGTGTATGTGTCTGATTGTGTGTGTGTGTGTGTGTGCGCGCATGTGTATGTATCTGATTGTGTGTGTGTGTGTGTGAGCATGTATGTGTGTGCGTGTGTGTGTGTGTGTGTGCGTGTGTGTGTGCGTGTGTGTGTGTGTGTGTGTGTGTGTGTGTGTGTGATGTGTGTGTGTGTGTTTGCATGTGTGCGGGTGCATGTCTGTGTGTGTGTGTGCACGTTGGTATGTGTTATTATGTATATGTGTATGTGATTATGTGTAAATGCGTATGTATATGTGTATACATGTGACTATATGTGAGTGTGTGTATCTGCATGTGTATTTGTGCAAATGTATTGTCCGTGTGTGTACGTGTATTAATTCCGTTTATCTATCTGCCTGTCTACAACGTATAAATATGCGTGCGAATAAGCGCCCCTAAACTTCCACTTTCATATTCCTCCCTTGACTGTGTACATCAACGAGATTGCATATTTGCGTGCACATATTACCAGCTTTGGAACTTTTTCTTCCTTTGTGTGTGTGCAGTGTTGCGTGTGCAGATACGATGTACTGAGAAAAAAAGAAAAAATAATAATGATTTTGAAAAGGAAAAAAGTGAAAAGAAATAATGAAAAGAAAAAAAGAAGTTTGAAAAGAAAAACAAGAAAAAAATGAAAAGAAAAAAAAAATGTACACAAAAACCGGTTTGTTTTAATAAGCAAGAATGATCTTTGAATTTCGATTTTCGCTTTTATTTTATTTTGTCTTTTTTATCAGAGAATAACTTAATGGAGTAAAGAAAATGAAAATAGGCGTTATATTGCGTAGAGAAATGAAAGAGATTTTTAAGGTTTTCAAAATTAATTGCTCAGTCTTTTATATTTTGATCCTATTCTTTTGATTTTGTTAAATGCTAGGCTTTGTAGGTTTTTATTATATGATACAGATTTTTTTTACCATTGTATCTTATTCTTTTTCTCTGAATCTTTACCATTTCATTTCCCACAAAAATCTATTTGTTGTTGTTGTATTTGTCGCTGTTGCTGTTATTGTCATGTGCCATTATTGTTATTATTGCCAGTGTCATTGTCTCTGCCATTCTCCTTCTTTTGGCGGCTTCATTATCACTGACATTATTATTGTTTATTGTTATTATTAATGTCATTGTCATCGCCTTAGTCATTGCCTTTGTCAGTGTTGTAATCGTTGCATTTTTCATTTTTAACCTCATTGCCGTTGCATTTAACATTATTACCATCACTGCCACTCTCATGCCGTCATCATCGTTGTCATTGTCTTTGTCATTTTCCTAGTTATTTCATTCACGTAGGTACTGCTATTGCTAGCATCATCGTCATAGACTGCCATAGCCATTGTTAGTGTCATGATTACCGTCATAGCCATGGCCGTAGTCATTGCCATAACCATTGCTGGTGTCATCATCATCGCCATGGCCACGGTCATAGTCATAGTGATTGCCATAGCCAGTGCCATCATCATCATCAGTGCTACTTTCAATGTCATAGTCATTGTCACGGTCACCGTCATCATCATCATTGCCACTGTCACTCCACAGCCCCTGCCACCGCCCCTGCCACCGCCCCCGTCACAACCCCCCCCCCCGTCACATCCCCTGCCACCGCCCCCGTCACATCCCCTGCCGCCGCCCCTGTCACAGCCACACCGTAAGCGTCGATGTCCTTGTCGATGCTGCAATTTCGCTGGTGTCTTCCTCCCGCTGATCCTCCCTGCGGCATCGCTCGTGGCAATCACCTCACCGAGCCTTGCAATATAACCACCACCTCCATAGCGGCAGCAGTTATAAAGCAGCAGGAGAGGAAGGGCGAGCAGTTAGGGAACCAGAGGCAAAGAGTTTTCCCCTCCTTTTTTTTTTTTTTTTTTTGAGAGGGGAAATAGTGAGAAGAGGGGGATGGGTAGGGGGGGAAAGGGGAGGAGGAGGAGGGGGGAGGGGAAGAGGGGAGGAGGAGGAGGAGGTGGGTGGGGGAAGGGGAAGAGAGGAGGAGGTGATGGGTAGGGGGAGGGGAAGAAGGGAGGAGGAGAATGGGGGAGGGAAGGGGAGAGGAGGGCGATGGGGAAGAGGGAGGAGGAGGATGGGAGGGGAAGAGGGGAGATGGGTGAAAGGAGGGGAGGGGGGAAGAGGGAGCTGGTGGGGGGGAGGGGTCATGCACATGGGTCGTTCCAGCAGCACCCGCAAAATGTAAGGCAGGAGGAGGAACAGCAGTGGAGGGGAAATCCAGAAAACACAACAGCAGAAAAGCAGAGGGAAGAGCAAAAGTAACAGCAGCAGGGACAACAGTTGGAAAAGGCAGAAATAGAAGCAGCAGGTAAAGCAGTGGAGAAAAGCAGAAATAACAGCGGACGAAAATTGAGACCGAAGCAACAACAGCAGGAAAAGCAGCAGTAATAAAGATACAGGGAACAACGGCGGGAAAAGCAG
>NW_020869277.1:175065-177565 GCF_003789085.1 Penaeus vannamei | reverse complement strand
GAGGAAAAAAAATAACATAACAATAGCGAGCATGATGATGATGGTGATAGTACTGATGAAAATGATAACAGTAATAGTAATGACAATATGAATAATGACAATGATAATAATAATGCAAAAATGATAATGATAATATTAACAACAATATAATAATTACAATAATAATAATGATAACGATAACAATAATAATAATGACAACAATAACAATAATGATAATGATAACAATAACAATAATAATAGTAATAATGATAATGATATTATTATCAATAATAATAAGAAGAATTATGATGATAATAATGCAAAGAGAGTAAAAATCATAATGACAATAATAATAATAATAACAATGATGATTATGATAATATTGATAATCACAATGGCAAACCGGTGAAAATAGGAAGAAAGATTGTGCGAAACAGGAAGAGAAAAAAGAGACGATCGAAAAAGCATTTATTAGAAAGAGCGAAGGAAAGACGTCGAAAAATGGTGGAAGAAAGATCGAAAAAGAAAAAAAAAAAAAAAAAAAAAAAAAAAAAAAAAAAATATATATATATATATATATATATATATATATATATATATATATATATATATATATATATATATATATTGAAAGAAAGAAAACGAAGGGAAATGAAAAAGCTAAAGAATGTCTAAAAAAAATCGATAGACAGACAACAAGAATGGTTATGAGAAAACAAGAGAACTGGAAGTTAAAACAAAAGCAAAAACGGAAAGAGAGAGAGAGAGAGCGCGTATGCGAATGAGGAAACGAGAAAGATAACGAAAAGGATAGACAAAGAGAGAGAGTGAAAAAGACATCGAGAAAGCGAGAAAGATAGAAAGAGAGAAAGACAACGAGAATGAGAGAGAGAGAGAGATGTAGTATATGAAAGAAAAAGAGCGAGAGAGAGGGAGAAAGACACCTATAGAGAAATTACGAGAAAACAAACAAACAAAAAACAACGAGAAAGACAGCAGGAAAGAAATAGAGAGACAGCGAAAACGAAGAAAAAAGGGGGAAAGCCAGCGAAGGAGAGAGAGAGAAAGCGAAAGAGACAGAGAGAGAGAAAAACACCGAAAGATAGAGAGCATATAAACGATCGAACGATAGAAAAATAGCAAAAAATGAAAAAATATATAAAAAAACAAAAAAAACAACCAAAAAACGAGTAAAAAAACATGAGGAAAAGAAGAGAGCGAGCGCGCCTCCTCCCCGCCATGACAGCTCCTCGAGACGCGAAGCCAAGACGAGCAGAGGTCTGGCTTATGGCACCCGGATATAGGAATCGATAGGTGCCAAGGGCGTGTTAAAGGCGCCTTCGAAGAGCAAACAATGAGGCACCGGGCACTCACTCACTCACTCATGCACTCACTCACTCACTCGTGTGTCTAATCATTCACTCTCACTCATGTATGCACTTATTTACGCAGTTATTACTCACTCATTCACTCATGTGTTAAGTTATTCATTCATTCACTGACTCATGTATTCGATTATTCACTCACTCACTTATTCACATTCACTCATTTTTGGCTGATTATTATAGTTACTCATTCCTCGTTAATTCATTCACTTGGGAGGAGCAAGTCGTACTCATAAATGATTTTATTGTTGGCGTTCAGTAGCTTTATCTCTCTCTCTCTCTCTCTCTCTCTCTCTCTCTCTCTCTCTCTCTCTCTCTCTCTCTCTCTCTCTCTCTCTCTCGCTCTCTTTCTCTCTCTCTCTCTCTCTCTCTCTCTCGCTCTCTTTCTCCATCTCCCCCCCTCTCTCTCTCTCTCCTCTATTCGCGTTCCCCTCTCCATCTTTCTATCTTTCTTTAATCTGTCTCTTTCTCCCATCCACTCTTCGCAAGGCGCACCATAAATCGAAAAACAGTCCCTGAAATCGAAACAAACTAACCAACCGACATAAAAACTCCACCCCCCCCCCTCCCTCCCCCCGAAACAAACAAAGCAACGAAGCAAGGACAGTCCTTCCGGGCGGCGAGGCGGAGCGAGGCGGCGAGAGGAGGTGGGGTAAAATGGAGCGCGCGGCATATGGCAACACCGCGAGATGCCTACGTTGCCAACGGTGGGTTTTCTCCGATAATAAAAGTAACCACAATCTAACCGCAAGGCTTCCTTCCTACATAGCGTTGAAGTCGCCTCTCTATCTACCGCTGAACACGTGGAGGAAAACGACCAACGAGATCATGGCGAACGAGAGAGAACAGGAAGGAGAACGAGAGAACGAGAACTTCGTCGCTCCAGTCTGTTCTCTACCTGTTGGCGAAGGTGGCCCAGTGTTAAAGTGCGTTGGTGGTTGTAATAAGGGTTTGTTTTGTAGAGAGAGACTGATGACATTACGTGTAAATCAGGGACTTGCCAGGCGTCGCTAAGATGATTATCAGAAATGAACGAAATTTCGAGAACGGGTCATGCAGTGGCTCAGAACGTAGGCTGGTCATGTTCTCTCGTTTTCCGTTCATCTTTTTGGATATTTGGATTTTGTTCTTTGTTC
>NW_020869277.1:162565-170065 GCF_003789085.1 Penaeus vannamei | reverse complement strand
GAAAGAAAGATGCAGAGAGAAAGAGAGAGACAGACAGAGCGTGTGTAACGGGGTTGAGGGACAGAGTCAAAGAGAAAGACAGGCGTGGAGCAAGACAGCGAGCGAGAGCGAGAGAAAGAGAGAAAGAGAAGAAGACAAAGAGAGGCGAAGAGCAATCTACCGAAGAGCAGTATGACGCGTCAGCATAATAATGATTAATGTGAGGAGTGCTTTTATAACTGAAGTGTTTTTACACGAGTGTCATTGGTGGTTTACGCATTTATCTATCAATAACATGGCTACATATACATCTATATACGTATACACACACAAACATACACAGACACACACACACACACACACACACACACACACACACACACACACATATATATATATAATATATATATATAATATATATATATATATATATGTGTGTGTGTGTGTGTGTGTGTGTGTGTGTGTGTGTGCGTATTCTCTACAGAGTGCAATGCCAGAGCAAAGTATATGGGAATTATCCTGAAACAAAAAGACTCACCACTTCAGGAGAAACAAAAAACGACAAAAAATCAAGAGTGTTCCTCGTCTGAGATATCATCCATACCACTGTCAAGAAATGTTTGTCATAAACATCTCTCCCTCCTAACACCTACAACAGTATCACCATATAGATATATTTTGTTATCAGAGAAATGCACACACTATTTGTCAAGTTGGTCACGTTTAACTCTATCCCCCTAAGGCGGTAAATTATAGTATCCCCTCAAACCCTCCTTTGTTCTCACAGAAAGCGGGAAGCTAACTCCGCGCACGACGCATAGATGGCGCTAATTCGTCACGAGGATCCCACACTCAAGGCCAAGTGAGCACGGACCTATTCAATATTACACGCGGGAGTGAACCGTATATTAGGCCGCAGCGGCGTGGTCCGGCTTGAGGGGAATACCAGACAAAATCAAGTCGGTTCTATTACATCTTCACGAATAAAGCAACTCATGTAATTGATATCATCAACAGTATTTTTTCTCAGTGGTGAGTAAATAGAACGAAAAAAATGAAGCTAAAGAGGAAGCTGAAGGACGCAAGGAGACAATTGTTGAACGTTTAGCCTCGTGCCTGTGAGAGTGATGACCCTACCGACCAGACACTCGCTGTAATGGCCTGCTTCCTCAGCCCTAAGAACGGGTCTCCATTCTGTGTCACACTCACTACGCCAGGCACTTGGGGATCTCTGCGTTAATGGGAAATTAATCTGTTGTTTTGTTTGACAGTTTGCTCTCCTAGTGGGCTGATTTTGCTTGTGTGTGATGCTGTATGGAATGAAAATTCGGGTGTCTGTGTATGTCTGTTTGTTATCTATAAAGGATGTACTATAATGTTATTAAGATATATTTTCGCATTTACACTATGTATTGTAAAAGGTGTGTATCATCTTGAAAATATCACAGGAAAAAAGCTTTGTTGTAGCCACAATATATTCAAAGATTGTTTTTAAGTGTTCATAGAGTGTGATATCACACTATGCTCGGTCCATGTTCTTTTTTTTTCATTAATGTCATATTACTTGCCTAATATTATGTCTGCTTAATGTTAATGTTATTGTTGATATTATTAGTGCTAATATTTTTAAAGCATATTACACAAAATTACCTACTAATATGCTGCGTTAATGACAATGTTAATGCTAATGTTAATGCTAATATTGTTAATGCATATTGCTAAACGCATGGCCAGTTATTGTCAACATTACGGCCTTTTGCTGAAGTTAATATATAATTCTTAATGTATTGTGTTTTATTTTATCAACCATTATTTTGTTTGATGTTTTTTGTATGTAGAATACGTTCGGGATAATCTCTCCTCTCCCTCTCTTTCTGTCTCACACTCTCTCTCCTTTTTTTTTTCTCTGTCTCCTTTCACATTCCTGCTCTCTCTCTCTCTCTCTCTCTCTCTCTCTCTCTCTCTCTCTCTCTCTCTTCTCTCTCTCTCTCTCTCTCTCTCTCTCTCTCTCTCTCTCTTTCCCCCTTTCACATTCTCTCTCTGCTCGATGGATACATATAAACTAGCTGGAATACAAAAGATTTTTTTCTGAACAAATGTAATCATCATTATTAGTATAGCGACATGAAAATTATACCGCAGTGGTAGAATAAATTGATTTTTCTCCCGCATTCTTTCTAATTCACATAACACTCTCTCATCTCCCTCCCTCCCTCTCCTACCCGTCCTAAACACGAATGAATTGACATGTTCTGTTTATTGTTTACAGTTAGTTTGAACATGTGTTTTTTATCTTCAGCAATTTCCACTTCATTTAACGCCTATTGTGTACATTTGTTTATATCTAGTTTATACTGGTGAGCTTTTTTCTTCTTTTTTTTTCGTGTGTCTCCTCTCGCATAAATGTGAAATTAATTGAAACCTGTTATTTTCATCAGTAATGAAGTAATATAGGTTTGAATATATCTATCGCTTTGTATTGATGCGTCTATCTAACCAACTCTCTCTCTCTCTCTCTCTCTCTCTCTCTCTCTCTCTCTCTCTCTCTCTCTCTCTCTCTCTCTCTCTCTCTCTCTCTCTCTCTCTCTCTCTCTCTCTCTCTCTCTCTCTCTCTCTCTCTCTCTCTCTCTCTCTCTCTCTCTCTCTCTCTCTCTCTCTCTCTCCTTCTCTCTCTCTCCTCTCTCTCTTCTCTCTCTCTCTCTCTCTCTCTCTCCCCCATATGAGTGTATGTACGTATGCAATCATATTCACAGTGGAACGAATTGAATGCATACTTTTTCTCTGAGCAGTACATATTACAGAGTATTATGTACACTCTTGTAATTACACGAATCGAGAATAACAACGAACAGAAATGTATAGATGGGTACAAGAAGACAGACGAGACTTACATTGCAAGAAAAAAATAACCAAATACAAAAATAACTGTAACGTTTTCCATCGTCCAATAAAACGAAAGATCTTTTACACTTCAGCCGTTTTCATTTTTTTCCATTATTTTTTTTTTTTTTCATCTCTGAAAACGAACAACTTGCAGAGATTTTGAGATATTGTAATATGGATTTATATTCGCATCTGTATTCATAGCATATCTGAGGGATTTCTTCTTACAGCTTGGGTGATCGCCTCTCACTCTTGGCGTCTGTCTGTGTCGCTTTTATGTGTCTCGGGGTTTTTCCTCTTTTTTTTTATTCTATATCCTTGTCCTCTTTCGCTGTCATGTGTCTTAGTTCTTCTCTTTCTTTTATTTGATTTATTATTATGTTTGCGTTTTGTGTGAGTGTGCGTTTGTTCTATTGTTAGGATTGTGGGGTTATCATTGTTACTTTGATTTTGTTTTGCATTCTCACTCTCGTACTCTCTCTCTCTCTCTCTCTCTCTCTCTCTCTCTCTCTCTCTGTCTATTATGGGCTCTGGTTTGATCATTGTGCTCTGGTGTCCTCTTGTTGGTTTCCTCTTCCTTTGTCTTTTCGATTTCCATTCTCTGTATTTTCTGGACTGTTCAGTGTCGATATCTGCAGTTTTCCCTCTTCCTTTCTCTGTGATTCTTCCTTCTTCCTCTGTTTTATTCGCGTTCTCCATTCTCTCTCCGTTTCCCGTGTCTTCTCTTCGTTTCCCTGAACATTTCCCGTTTCATCTGGCCCATTTGTCTACCTATTTCGCCATTTCCTACCTCCTCATCTATCTGCATATCTCTCTTTCTCTCTCTCTCTCTCTCTCTCTCTCTCTCTCTCTCTCTCTCTCTCTCTCTCTCTCTCTCTCTCTCTCTCTCTCTCTCTCTCTCTCTCTCTCTCTCTCTCTCTCTCTCTCTCTCTCTCTTTCTCTCGCTCGCTCTCGCTCTCTCTCTCTCTCTCTCTCTCTCTCTCTCTCAATATGCATTTATGTATGTGCTTCTGTGTTTAGAGAGGTATCCTTTTTTTCCTAAACAATCTCGCTTTTTTTCATTTTTTCTTCCATTTCTTACTTTACGTCTGACTTTCCCTCCTTTCTCTTACTTTGACTCCATGTTTTTCTTGTGTTATCATATCTTCTCTTTTCTCTGTCACATTTTCGTACATTCTGTCTCCTTTTGAACATCACCTTTCTCTTCCTCTTTCCTATTTTCATTCCCTTCTCTCCTTCCTTCTTCTTCTATCGTCTTTTTTTTTCTTTCTTTTCTTCTCCTTCACACTCTCATTATCCTCTTTTTTTCATGTTCCTTTTTTTTCTTTTTTCTTTTTTTCCTCTCTTATATTTTCCTTTCTCTTCACATTTCCTCCTTTTCCTCCTTTTCCCTTTTCCTCTCTCATCTCTTGCTGTCTACACACATCTCTCCATTTCTTCTGTTTCTCTCTTCTTCTCTCACTGTCAAATCGCGTCTCTAAAATCTACTTTCCCTTTCTCTCCCTCGCTTCCGTTTACTTATCTCCTCTCCAAATATCTCCCTTCTCTCTACTCTCTTCCCTTTTCTTTTCTCTCTCTCTTCTTCTCCTTCTCATCTGTCTCACTCTCCCTTTCTCTCTCTCTTTCTCTCCCTTTTTTCTCTCTTTTTCTCATATCTTTCTCTTTCTCTCTCTCTCTTTCTCTCTTTTTCTCATATCTTTCTCTTTCTCTCTCACTCTCTCTCTCATTTCCTTCCTCTATTCATATTCATATATTCTCTACTGTTCTCTATTTCTGGTTCCTCTCCCATTCCTTACTTTTCATCTTCCCTCTCCAACTCTCCCTCATCGTTCTCTCTTTCTCTTCTTCATGGCTCCCCTCTCATTCGTTCTGCCCCCGCCTATCTCTTTCCCTTCCTTTCTCTCCTCTCATTTTTCCTTCTTTCTGTCTTCTTCAAACCTCGCTCTCTCCCCCTTCCCCTAGCTTACCTCTCCTCCCCTTTCCCTCTCTTTCTTCTCTCCCTGTTTCCATCTACCCTTTCTTTTTCCCTTTTTACATCTCACTCACTCACGCTGCCTCCATTTTTCTAATATCTTTCCTTTCTTCTCCTCTCTCTCACACCTCCCTCTCCCCTTTTTGCCTTCTTTCTATCTCCACTCTCCCCATCCCTTTTCTTTCCTCCAACCTCCTTGCTTTCCCTCTCTCTTTTCCCTCCTGCTTCCTCTCTCCTCCATTTCCCCTCCTGTCTCCCATCACTCTCCCCTCTTCTTGTCTCCTGTCTCTCTATCTTCTTTTGCCTCCACTCTCCCTTCTGTGTTCCCTTTTCCTATCCCCTCTCTCCCCTCTCTAGACTCCTCTCTCTCCTGCTCCCCCCCTTTCTTTCCTTCCCCTCTCCCTTTCCCCTCTCTCCCTTCTCTAGATGCTTCTCTCCTGCTTCCTCCCTCCCCCTTCTGTCTTTCCCCTCTTCCTGTCTCCCCTCTCTTGACTCCTCTCTCCTACTTCCACCCTCCCCTTTCTCTCTTTCCCCTTTTCTCTCGTATCCCCTCTCTCCCCTCTTTAGACTCCTCTCTCCTGCTTCCTCCCTCTCCCTTCTCTCTTTCCCCTCTTCCTATCCCCTCTTTCCCCTCACTTGACTCCTCTCTCTCTTGCTTCCTCCCTCTCCCTTCTCGCTTTCCCCTCTTCCCATCCCCGTTCTAGACTCCCCTCTCTCCTGTTTCCCCCCTTCCCCTTCTCTCTTTCCCCTCTTACTATCCCCTCTCTCCTCTCTTTAGACTCCTCTCTCTCCTGCTTCCTCCCTCTCCCTTCTCTCTTTCCCATCTTCCTCTCCCCCTCCCTTCTCTCTTTCCCCTCTTCCTATCCCCTCTCCCCTCTCTAGACTCCTCTGTCTCCTGTTTCCTCCCTCTCCCTTCTCTCTTTCCCCTCTTCCTGTCTCCCCTCTCCTTTCTCTCTTTCCCCTCTCCCTTCTCTTTTTCCCGTCTTCCTGTCTCCCCTCTCCCTTCTCTCTTTCCCCTCTCCCTTCCTGTCTTCCTGTCTCCCCTCTCCCTTCTCTCTTTCCCCTCTTCCTGTCTCTCCCTTCTCACCTCTCTTTCCCTCTTGTCTCCCCTCTCCCTTCTCTCTTTCCCTCTTCCTGTCTCCCCTCTCCTTTCTCTCTTTCCCCTCTTCCTGTCTCGCCTCTCCCTTCTCTCTTTCCCCTCTTCCTGTCTCCCCTCTCCTTCTCTCTTTCTTCACCCTCTCTTTCCCCTCTTCCTGTCTCCCCTCTCCCTTCTCTCTTTCCCCTCTTCCTGTCTCCCCTCTCCCGCTCCCTCCCTCGCCCCTCTCCCCAGGCAGTGTGGCGCAGCTCTGGCCTGATTGAGGCTGGCAGCGCCCGAAGCCAATAAGTCACGGAGGCAACAGGCGTGAAACACAGGCCGTGGCAGCGGTCGGGGGCGGAGAGGGGCGTGTTGGGGGCGCGTCGGGGGGTGGGAGGCCTGAGGGGCGCGTCGGGGGGGGAGGCTGAGGGGAGGCCTGAGGGGGAGAGGGGAGGCCTGAGGGGGGTTCTGGGTTTTGGAGGGAGATTGGTGGGGGTTAAGAGGGGAGGTAGGAGGGTTAGGTGGTCGGGCACGCGTTTGGGAGGGTAGGGGACGTCTGAGGTGGGGGGGGGGGTTAAGAAGGGTGGTGGGTGGGAGGGAGTGAGGGGGGATGGGGGGAGGTTTGAGGTGGGAGAAGGAGGTTGGGGAGGATAAGAGGGGTGGCTTGGGGAGGTTTGGGGATAGAGGGGGAGGGTGGAAAGGGAGATGTTTGGGGCGCGTGAGAGGAACCGGTTGTGAGCGAAACGGGATGGAGATATTGGAGAGAAAGAGGGAGTGAGGAGAGAGGGGGATGAGGGATGAGAAACATGGGGGAAAAGATGAGGGAGAAGGAGAAGGGGACGGGACACGTGGGAGGAAAGGGTGAGGGAGAGAAGGAGATGAGAGATGAGAAGCATGGGGGAAAAGATGAGGGAGAGAAGGAGAAAGGGGATGGGACACGTGGGAGGAAAGGATGAGGGAGAGAAGGGGATGAGGGATGAGAAGCATGGGGGAAAAGATGAGGGAGAGAGGGAGAAAGGTGGATGAGAAACATGGGGCAAAGGATGAGGGAAAGAAGGAGAAAGGGGATGAGAAACATGGGGGGAAAGATGAGGAATGGGACACGTGGGAGGAAAGCTGGAGAAAGGAGATGAGATACATGGGGGAAAGGGTGAGGGAGAAAAGATGGAGGATGGAGGACATGGGAAAAGAGGCAAAGAGAGGGCGAGAGGGAGAACGAAGGGAAAGGGGAGAATGAAGAAACAGAAGAGGGGAATAGGGGAGAATTCAGTGACTGTTAACTAAAAAGGTTCGCAGGAAAAAAATGGCAAGTCAAATAAGATAAAACTCATAAACCAACAAGGAAAATCAAACAAACAGTACCGAAGATAAAGAAAAAAAATATACAGGAAAGACAAAAAAGCAAAAACTCATCAATAACGAACAACAACACCAATAAAAGACAGAGACATAACTGCACTAGAGAAAATTGCAAAAACAAACCGAAAAGGGTGAGAAAAAAAGCCAAATCGACTGAAAAAAAGAGAATAAAAAAGGAATATAGAGACAGCGTAGGGGTACCGTGTTCGCGATCTTGTGCGTGTGACGTAGC
>NW_020869277.1:110065-137565 GCF_003789085.1 Penaeus vannamei | reverse complement strand
GTGTGATATAGAGTTAGAATTGATAAAATGCAATGTTTGTTACAAATACCGATGTAATACAAGGAAATGGATTGACGAATATGTAAGATTTAAAAGGTTTGTGAAAATATGTTGAATGTGATACGTAGTACAGTACTAGAAACGCGAATTTCCTATATTGTGTGTGTTTCTGCATGAATGTATGAATTGCGTACCATACATTGGTACATGTGTAGTTGTAGCATTTTTTTAAAGATATGTTTACGACCCAAATATGCGTTTCTGCAGTTTCGTTTTAATCGGTTGATGGTCTGATTCTCACACAGAATTGTATATAATCACTTTAAAGAACAAAGTAGCTAAAACAAGGATTAGTAGTGGTAGTTACAATGATGACAGCAAAGATACATATAATAATGACACCGATAACAGAGATACTAATGATGGTAATGATAAAGATGCTAAAGATAACAGTAACAGTGATGTCGACAAACTCAGTATCTCAGTGGTAAAAATGATAATGATAATAACAAAAATAGTAGTATCCACAATGACACTATTGATCATAATGTTGATGATAACAATAATAATGAGAATATTAGTAGCAATACAGACATAAATAACGACCCGCAAACGAAATCCAAAAGCAAACTTTCAAATGATTTCAGTTTTTTTCTTCGTTCTTTCTCCGTCAGGCCACGCTTTCGCAAGAGACGTCCCAATACCATGACGTCATCCAGGCCAACTTCCGCGACTCGTACCAGAACCTCACCTACAAAACGACCGCTTTACTCACGTGGGCGTCAACTTATTGCTCTTCCACGCCCATCGTCCTTAAAATCGACGATGACGTCATACCCAATCCCATAGCCTTGCAGAAATGGCTTATTAACTTCCTCGAATCGCATCCCCATCCTAGCGAAATCATGGGGAAGGTGAGGTGCTGCGATCCTGTGCTTCGTTCAGGAAAGTGGGGTGTCTCGGAGGAACGTTATCCTGGGAATTCTTACCCTCCGTACGTGGCTGGTCCTTCGTATATGGTGCCGATGCCCGTGGTGTCTGCCCTGCTACAGGCTGTTAGGAGGACGGAGTAAGTATCAGTGAAAAAGCATATTTTTTCCCCTTTGATTAAATGTACATTGATTTATTTCATACCTTTTTTTGTACACTTTGAGGTCAGGATTCTTCTTTATAGATTTTTCCTATGCACACTGCGCAGTTTCATTTTTACTTCTTTACGTAGTAATTTAGAAATTGGGCTATATGAAAATACATGCCATTATAACAGAACAAATTGCCCAGGACCTATATATTCATATTATACCAAAATAATATTTCTTTTCCTAATGATAATAATTGTAGCACCCACGATTGCTAATCGAACTGAAGATACGCCTGAGAATGGTTTCTGTGGCTATTATATGGCATTAAAAAAAAAAAAAAAAAAAAGTTATGTTGACTATATAAAGGTGGGCAATACCTGTCACATTTAAGTGATGCTTACCGGGTATCTAGAAGTAAAACTGATTTTTTATGAAGTAAGTTTATATAACAAAATGGTAGTACATGAAAACAGTCTATATAGCTTAAACATGTAAGGGCAATACATTAGTATCCATAAAGATAGTGGATGGTACTTATCTGGCACAGGAAGTTTATATGCGATGGCACTACATTTTATTACATTTGAGGAGGTTTATGGTTTTCATCGCAAACTTAGTGTTGCATATCTGGCACAGGAAACTAATCAAACATGATGGTCAAATTCGGTTACAATTCAGAATGGTACCTTAATTCGTAGATGCCAATTGAATAGAATTGCCCGACCATAAGTACCAGTATGTTCGAAGCACACTGTATTTTTGTATAGAGGGAAATGGTGTACATATCAATAAAATGTGGTATGATTCTCTTTTCAAAGCGTGATTATTGTACAGAAACGAGTCATATCGCAAACATAATGCAAATGCAACACATCTGCGAAGTTTACATAATAGTGGTACTTATCTGGCACAAGAAATTGCTTGCTTCTAATGTGATTATGGTCAAAATGGGCCGCAATTTATCTCTTAATTCTTACTGTGTAGGAGAAAAACATTTATACAGAGAGCGGTATTCCTTTAGGGAAATAAGAGGGGTTTTTTGCACTCTTTAGCCTAAAAAGGTGATCTTTACCTTGAATACGCAATATATTGACATTGACTTTCCTTGTAGTGGTACTTATCCCGCTCATGAAAACGGTAGTTATGTAATACAGTGGCCATAGAGGTGCAACGGTACTTAACTGGCACAGGAAAGATTAGCTTCCACGAAATGGCAATATTCTTTGTCATATGATGTCATCCTTTCTTAACTAACATGTATATATAAGTATGTGTTTATATATATATATATATATATATATATATATATTATATGTCATATATGTACTTATATATATTCGTATATGTATGTGTGTATACACAAATATAGATGTAGTATATATATATATATATATATATATAAGAGAGAGAGAGAGAGAGAGAGAGGGGGGGGGGAGGTGGCATAGCTCAGTGGTAGAGCACTGGCTTTGGAATTGCAATGTCCTGGGTTCGCGCCCGGCTGTCCCTCCCAGTCGACTCAGCTGTGAATGAGCACTGGCTGACGTCAGCATGCTAGGGTCAAATTCGGGGCGGATAGGAACTGGCCACCCTACCGCATCATCCCGCGGCTTAGTAAGCATGTTTCTCTATAAAGCATGTCCCCTTACGTCCAGATGGATATAGGACCAACTTTGATATATTATATATATATATATATATATTATATATATATATATATATATATATATATATATTCGCATACACACACACGCCTCTCTCTCTCTCTCTCTCTCTCTCTCTCTCTATATATATATATATATATATATATATATATATATATAGGATGAGAGAGAGAGAGAGGGAGCGTAGTTCGGTGGTAGAGCACAGGCTTCTCTGGGTTCAATGGACTACAGGCTACTTATTGGGATCAAAGTCACATCGGAAAGGAACTAGACACTCTATATTATCCCGTAGTTGAGCATGCATGTTTCTCCATGAACATGTCCCTTCCATCCTCTTGGGTATGGGTCAGAATTTGACTCTGATATATATATTTACATATACACATGAATGCGTATTCAACATGTATCCTCGCATAAAAATAGTGATGTACTAGTGATCAAACGCCTTATAGCCATATTTATCTGGCACAGGAAAATGCTACTTACGTGACGGTACCTTTTATAACTTGGTAGGTATATCTTTTTCGTCGTAGATTAACATAGTGCTACTTACCTGGCACAGGAAATGTACATTAAATAGGATAGGGACCAAATTAAGTTTCAATGTAGAAAGGTGATGTCTCAATTCGCACTTATTAAACATGAGTAAAACTGCCCTACCATAAGCATCAATATGTACAAAGCAAACAGTATTTCTATATTGAGGTGCGAAAATAGTCCCCCAAAAATGGTATGGTTCTCTTGTTAAAGAAGCGTAACTGTTGCAAACATATATAACTTGCATGTGAATGTAGCATTCCTGTGTTTACAAAACAGTTTTACGTCTGGAAATTGTATATTTTTATCATGGTCAGAGAAAAACCTCAATACAGGTTGACCTTTATTCTTATCTACTACGTAGAACATTTTTACATGGTACTTATCCCATTCATTAATGCTGCAGTTAAGTGATAATCTGGATATATAGGTGTAACGGTACTTAACTGGCACAGGAAAGATCATCTTCCACGAGATGGTAATATTCCTTGTTATATATCCTTGATTCCTAATCCCCACACAAACACACATATACGTGTTTATATACATATTTATAATATATGCATTTGTAATGTATATGCAAAAGCTATTCATATATATGGAGGTCAGGTAGATCATTGGTTTTACTACTGCAAGTTTCTACTACTGGCTTGCTGGAGTCAAGATCATAAAGGAAGGGAACTGGCCACCCTACCATGCTATCCCGCAGGTTAAAATGAATGATTTTCTAGGAGAATGTCCCTTCTATTCTCTTGGGTATGTCTCGCACACGAGTGATATACATCGTATAGTGGTACTTACCTGGCACAGGAAAAAGGTAGTTATTACATTCAGGTATATACTCTTCGTCGCATATTAGCGTAGTGCTACTTACCTGGCACAGGAAACTGATGTACATCGAACATGACTGTGGCCAAATAACGTTACAATCTTCATTATGGTAGTGTCAATATGTACTAACCGAACATTATTTCTTTATAGAGGTGGGAAAATGGTGTATATTTACCCCCACAATATAGTATGGCTCTCCTCAAATAGTGCATATTTCCGCCAAAATATGGTATGGTTCTCTTGTTAAAGAAGCGTTACTGTAATACAGAAACGAAGGTCACACATGATTTACATTACGCGAATTTAATATTTCTGTTTACATAACAGTGGTACTTATCTGGCACAGGAAATTGTATTCTTCTCATGTCATGGTGGTCAAAGTGGGTCAAATTCAATACAGAAGGTTGGTCCCTTAATTCTTACTATGTAAGGAAAAACTTTATTTTCTACAGGGAGCAAGATACGTAATGGGGAGATAGCAGTTATTGCTTAAAATAGTGATATTAAGCTTAAACGATAAACAGGTAGCATTGACATATTTCAAGGGTGGTACTTATCTGGCACAGGAAACTAACTTTCCCTGTATTGGTACTTATCCTGCTCATGAAAACGATATTTATATGGTATAAATATAGTTGTGCAGTGGTACTTAACTGGCACAGGAAAGATGATCTTCAATCGGATACCATTATTTTTTATCACATGAACATATCCTCTCCCTAATCTACATACACACATATAAATATACATAGACTATTCATATGTACAGAAGTGGCGTAAGTGGTAGAGCGCTGGCTTTGCTACTGCAAAACCAGAGCCGGTAGCTGAGGTCAAAGGAAATAGTTATCCTACCATATTATCCGGCAGATTAGTATGCATGGGTCCTAATATATATATTATATATATATATATATATATATATATGTGTGGTGTGTGTGTGTGTGTGTGTGTGTGTGTGTAAATTATATGTATACACGTGTGTATATTTACCATGTGCAGTTTATAAGGAATGATATACTAGTACTTGAACATCGTTTGGTGGTACTTATCTGGCACAGTAAAGTGGGACCAAGAAACTCTTCTTGGTGGTTTCACCGATTCATATGTATCTGTTATATATATATATATAGATATATATATGATTATATTGTTGTATGTATATCTACATTATAGATATATACAATTATAGATATATACAATTATAGATATATTACCAAAACTTCTATATATAATTTTTACATGGATTTATAATATTCTTAAATATGTTTGCATATGCATGCTTGCACTCAAATATCAAAAGGTGGTACTTATCTGACACATGAAGGTGGTCCTCCCGGTTACATGGAACCACGGACTTATATGACAAGGAAGATATACTAATGATGAAGTGGTACTTATCTGGCACAGGAGAGCTATGCCGTCATGCCATGCGGATTTATCATAATAATGAAGTACCCGACACAACCTATAATGCCATGTCATGTCAAAATCCTGTGCTGTATATATATATATATATATATATATATATATATATATATATATATATATATACATATATATATATATATATAATACATATATATATATTTATATGCACAAACTTACATGATAAACAGATAATGTTAAACAAAGCAGAATGGTACTTAACTGGTATAGAAGTTGGTGCTTCCGTTTCGAACACGCTTCAACCTGCCCTAAACTTGACCTAAAACAAACCCATTAAAGTCAGGCCAACTCTATCCTGGTCCTATGTAACCTAACTGAATCAAACTGAATATAACCTAATCAAATGGAATCCACCCTAACCCAATATGGCCTACACAAACCCAAGCTAACCTAACCGAACACAACCGTACCCACTATAATCTAGTAGAACTCAATCATACCCGATCTAACGTAACCCAGCCTATTAAGCTATCCCAGCCCAAGTTAACTTGATCTAACTTAACTAAATCCAACTGAACTATACAATCATTCATGATTCATTATCTCTGTTATTATACAGTTGTCACAGAAGAAAAAGGAGTTTCGAAGAGATACTATGATACATCATATCTGATTTTCGAAACACTGGTCCAGGGACTATTCATTTTTACCTAGTCAACATTAGAGAGGAAAAAAATACTTCACGAATATATCAAACAAAGCAACTTGATAATTCATTTAATAGGCACTTTTCTACCCGCAGATTTTTATTCTTGGAAGACGTCTATACAACCGGACTCGCCGCCAAGAAAGGAGGAATCTCTCACTATAACATATTCACTCTTACAAACTCTCTACCCAACAAAATTGACGTGTTTTGGTGTTCGGGAGCAAGAGTATTTCAAGTAAGTATATAATGGCTGAATTTCTGGCTATTCAAGGGCGTTTGATATGGCTGTTCGTAAAATTTTAAGACTACAAAAAGCTCTGCCAAAAAATGAAACAAAATTTAACTCCTTTAGTGCGCATTTTCACCTCGAAAGTATAATTAACCTGGATATGCAATGAATTATCTCTTCCTTGCTGTAAATATCTAAATTTTCTTTGTGATAAACATGTAGTCTACTTTCTGTGTATGTATGCATAGAGAGAGAAAAGGTGTTCATGGACAAGTATTCCCTCCCTCTCAATATATATATATATATATATATATATATATATATATATATATATATATATATATATATATAATGTATGTATGTGTATACCTATATACTATATAATTCCTATATAATACATGAACATTAATCTAACGCATATTTGATTACTTCCTTCAGGAAAATGTAGGTCTAAAAGAAGCAACGAGAGGCTGGAACAAGATTCGTGAGTTAGAGGGCATCATTGAACCTCCAGAATATGTCTTCACTCCCTGACATTCAACTGTTATCGTTCCTCTTATTTTCCCTTCGTGGTCTGAGTTTCCGTTATGAACTTTCTACTGTATGTTTGTTTTTGTACTTTGTATTTTTCCTTAGCATATGTCTTTGGCAATACTCTTTGCTAATTATTTACTTACTTTTATATTAATTATCTTGTTTTTTTGTATAATTACACTCATTAGATATCTTAAGCCACTTCTTGTTTGACAGGCTTTTTTTTTGACACAGAAATGGTATGTTGTACCCTATTCATGACAAACTGAACCACATTTAAGGCTAATATGTTGTAGATTATTTGACTATTTCATATGTATAATAATTATAACATACACTTGTAACTCCCAAATAACATTTCGTAGAACCTACGATTAAAAAGGGGAAGGGTACCAAAAGAAAAATGGAGACATATATTGTACAGAATAACAAATGTGAAAATGTAATAAAGTATTTATATCGACAAGCCTAAATTGTGTTTTCGTGTATTGTAGAAATTTAATTCCATCAATTATTTTCTACGACAGATATAAACACCATCAAATCAATTACTGAACACAATGGACTACAGTAACAGCTACATATTTATTCAACAAAATATTATGACAATCATATTATCATAATGGTATTATTATGTAGGAATAAAACTACGAATAAAAATGTGTACAATTATTATATATTCAAATGTATATAGATAATTTACCAATACTATGTTGTTATAATCTGAACTGTCTGTCTTAAATGGTAAGGCCTATGAATGAACAATTTTCCTATTTTCTCATACGTTAAAAAAAAAAAAAAAAAGACTCCATTTACAAGTGTAAACAAGTATCATCAAAACCAGCAATGTATATGAGAGATATACAGGTGGTGCAGACAAATCAAATCAGTTTGAATATAGTGTGACATCGTGTTTATAACGCTAACTGATTATCCAGTGGTAAAAATTATATTGATAGCTCATTATATTTATCTAAATTAATATTCAGCAGTCAAGATTTGGAGTTTTTAATGATTATGAGACCGGCATGCTCTGATATCCGAAGCATTTTTTTTTTTTTTTGGGGGGGGGGGGGGGTATGGTATCCCGTGGTACTTGCCATACCACAATAATTGTAAGACAGATGACGTGTGATTACTGGGTATCGATAGCATTAAGGTAACTGTAAAATTATGGATTCTGTGATCACTCAAAGTGCCACTTCTAAAGCAAAATCTAAAGACGAACAACGTATGTCAGCTATTAAAGAAATACATACTAATAAGCTATATTCAAAGCCGCAGACCTAGCTTCAAACGCTCCCTGCAGAGCCATTCTCTTTTATGTTCTTTAGAAAAATTCTTTTGTACTGAACTCTAAAAGGACTGGAGATGTAAGGAAGAAAAATCTCATTAAGGCTGTGGAGATTACAATTTTCTTATGATGCCTTTTTTAACAAAGTGAAGAAAAACGTGATTTGCAAAGACAAACATATCTACCATTATTGGCTAATCATACTGATGGATCTCCAGTAATGATTACCAGTAAAAACATAAAAAGTTAAACATAGGAACCATTGATAAAATGAAAGCCCTTGTCAACGAAATGGCGCTGTTCCCTGGAATATAGACAACAGCTTTCAGATTAAAAATTTCCATTGAATATAAGTGAGTTTGGAGTTAGAAACCGAAAATACGAATTGCTAATGCTATTTTGACCTTTCTTAAGAATGGAATCGTTTCTTTCTCAGAAAAACTAAGAGGATAGTCACAGTTGTTTTTCTCCGGAACGAAAAAAATAGATAATGTAATTGTTTATACCTAAAACCGTATACTTTAGCAAGGAATTTTCGCTGATATCCCAAGATATACAAGTCACTGCAGACAGATTTCAACTTTGTTTGACATTGTACATTTTGGAGAGCTCATGATGAAGCATAAGTTCTCCTAATAGTACTTCCTGGCCACTGCCAATATGATATTAGGTAATCTAGCTACCTACGCCACCATGATTTGTCCGTCACAATAATTTTCTCCATGCAAATTCAAGGAAAATTTGGAAATGCAACCCCACACCGTATTTTGAGTGAAAAGAATAATTTTCTAATAATGTTTCGAACAAATCTAGCCCTCATTTCCTTCGTAAACGAAGCATAATTACAATATCGGTCCCAAGAAATATCGGAGGAACACTAGCAAACATTTCCGGCTCCCTTAAAGCCCCTTTCAGAAAGGGCTACCCCCACCCATGCTTGGTCTATAAACTCACTTCGTATAATCCGGCAGGATAGAGCCCGGGCACACCAGGTACCTGATATGTAATCAGTAAATATAGGGGGCTTCGCCCTTTTGAATCCCACCCCCCATCTGGTCTACAAAATCTTCACCTCGTATGTTCCAGCAGGAGAGAGCCCAGACCCAGGAAGAATTTTAACATCTTACCTTCAGCCTTACAAGCTGCGGGTCACTGGGATCGCCTGAGCCATCCAGGTCGTTGTTGGGGGGAGGTGCGATGGCCATCCACCGTTCCTCGATCGGAAGGGAAGTGTGTGTACAGTTTGCGGCCTCGACGAAGAAGAAAACGTACGGTGAGGCGCGAATAGGTAACTAGATGTTCAGTACATTCGTAGTAATCACTCAACAGAACACCATTACAGGACCGACTACCTATAGCTTCCACTGACCAAGTACACTGTGATTCGCAGAATATCTTAAGCCCTTGCACGTTGTTTGTATCTATATTTCGACGAATGTGAAGAGTTTTAAGCCAAATATTATACACACCCTACACAGTGTAAGCATGATGGAATTCTAGCGATATGAACCTTTAAAGCTGTCACATTCTCTAAGCACGCTTCTCTATCCATCATCAAATAGTACCTGATGACATCAGTATTCCATTAAATATCATAGATCCCTCGCGTTATCATATCTGATGAAGTGTTTCTCCAACAATTTCTCGAATGTTACATCACTTTCTCACACAGCTACCACCCCGTTAACTCTAATTTCGCGATCGTTATTATGAGTAATTCCCTCTAATATATGCTACGATACTCCGTCGTGACCAAAAGATATCTGTTACAAGATTGTTCCTTTGGAATTGCCTCAACAAAAAGTTAATGTTTGCTTAATTTTGTCACAAGGGTGGAGGAACTGGCGAAGTTTGTGTGTATGCAGGCATTCTCCGTAAACATCGCTCCGACATTTTATTTTATCTTTTTTTTGATTACCAGTTATTATTCAATTTGCGGAGATAAAAATTGAGTTGATAAGTTGGCTTTCCAGCACTTATATATATTTTGCTATAATCTATTTATCGGATATTAGAAGATTAATTTGTGGTATCTAACTACGTTGGTCTAAGGCCTCATGATTTCTTATTATAATTTTAGGTAGTTTATTTGACGGTTTGTTTACAATATATACCAAATTTCATGCGCATAAATTCTGAGAAATAAGTCATTAAGGGTAAGCAGAAGGTCACTGCCTACTTTACTAGTGCTGAACAGGCATTCAGGTGTTTCTCAAGTGTGTGTGCAAATAAAACTGTATTAGGTTTTAAGTTACCATCATCATCGACATGACACCCGTCGCATTAACAACGTCTAACTAACTTTTCTCTTATTAGGTGAGCTGGTGCTCCCACTTATCCAAATGAATCTTGATTACCTTATGTCACTTACGTTCGCCAGCAACAGATCTGTAATGGTTTTCGATGCACAATCTACGTCATACTTCCACCCACCACTTTCGGAGTGCCACTTAACCCTAATGTCAACAGCAACCTCGTATGCCACCTCGTGCGAAGGCATTTGTAGCCTTTTACCCGCTCGCCCAAGGCGGAGGAAAAAACTCCGAGGAGAAATGCGCAACATGAAATACATATTTGATATTTACAACAAAGTATCTGATATTTCGTTAATAATATTATAATTAAATTTATTTACCACATATAATACTATAAACATTCCTTCTGAAGACTTTGAACTTCTATTAAAAAAAAAAAAAAAAAAAAAAAAACATAAAAAAAAAAAAAAAAAAAAAAAAACCCAAATCCAAAGTTATAGTAGACCCGTATATATATAGGTTATTACATTACATATATACTATAGATTATAATATATATATAATAAGTACTACAATAATATATATATATTCTTACTATAATAACCTATTTCAATAGTATTTATATATGTTAATTTTGTATATCAATTTACACTCGCCAATACTTTCCCAAACCATACATGTCTGCGACCGTCACCCCATTCACCTACTACCCAATCAGCCGTGTTCCATTTATATCCGATTCTCTTACATCTTTAAGCTTGGAAAGTACATAGAATATTTATGACAAATGGGCTTAATGTTTACCTTTCGCTTAGTTTCAATTATTACAAGCTCTGGATGATAGCGTTGCTCGATATTTCTACCACGTATTACCCTGAAATAAGTCCAAAATAGATATTTCAAATTGAAGCTTGGTTATATAAAAAGAATAGATACAGGAAACAGCGTATTAAGATACTACAATGTTATCATATTGACGGGAGGTTGAGAAAATGTAGTATTACGAGTAAATTTGACAATAAACACTGTTCGTTTATGTGCCCTGAGCGCATGATTTTTTGTGCCAGGGGTGGATTCCTAGCGCTCCGTACTCGTCCAACTATCCAAGATATATTAAAATTTATGCTGCCGGACTCCCCCATCATACCATAGTAATAGATATTGGTCGTTGATAGACGCAATTACCCAAACTTTGAGAGGTACAACAGGTAATCAAGTGCGTGGTAAATTTACTTGTGAGTTAACATCCACAAAATTTCAGTCACCTATGTTGTTCTCACGTATTATACCCAGGTGGGTCTGCCGCACCGCTGACAGCCCGATCCACAATTTACGGCTAAGGAGACAGAGTTCTAAGGTCTAATATACATACTTATTAGACTTGACAGGTATTACCGATACGCCTAAGCGCCGACAGACTTGCCGGGAATCATAGCCTCGACGCGTCGAATCCAGCATGCGAATATTTTGAAACGTTCTTTTTCTTAGTTGGAGTCTGAGGGGGAGCAGAGGTTCCCAGATGGTGGATGCTTGACTACTAGGGCACCAACACGCTGTCACTTTAGACCATATATTTTTTTTATTAAAGTGACTGTTTCTGTGTGATAAACTTTATCCTATATAGACCCTGCAACTTTCCTGGTATCTATATTCTTTATTGCACCCGACCCCTTGCCTATAAGGAGGGCCAAGAAATGAGTGAGCGCCTGGAGGTAGTAGAGCTTCCGTAGGCATAATCTTCATAAATATCGATATTCTAAGAGCTTTAAAGAATCCATCAAGATAATTCAATATCGGTGCGTGATTAGACAATTGCGAATGCCCGGTACTTGTCATAAAAAAATACCTACTTAGTCATTAATTTCATGACAATAGAGTTGAGGACCACAAAATTTACTATGAGGGCCCTCATTGCACGAAAGAAACATGGTGACTTAGACACACCTTATTCGCAGATACGCATTTTGAAGTAAATCAACCTACCAAATGGCTAGATTCATAGTGTTAATGTAAAGTGCTAATGTGGTAATGTTTCTTCTGCGCCATCCGTATTCACAATAAGTTGCGTTATAGAGGGGTTCTTTTATGAGGGTAATTTCATCTTACATTAGGAGAGCAGACTTTGGTTGATGACGAAGGCTTTTCAAACGAAAATCTTCAGCAAGAAGAACAGTGATAACAAGGCCATGTGCCAGTCATTTGCATGATGATAGCTGATACAACTTATAAATAAACTATGTTCAACCTCTTAGGTTAACCGTTGACAGGATCACGCAGACAGTGACAATAGTATTATCAAGTTGATGTGTCCACTGCCCACTATTTTACTTATCTAAAGCTTCATTATCCAAAAAAACATCTAGGATCTTTGAGGTGGTTCTTTGATAACACTCTTATTTACTCTTATGTTGTATATTTTGAATACATCTTTATTTGTATTCACTTATCTTCTTGTTATACGAAGGTCCATTTCTGAACTTATATCATATGCAACAATAATAAGAGGTCGTATTGCTTCGGAGAGATTCACATCAAACACTCATTTCGGCGTGGCTACTTCCTTACATACTTCGTGTTGCCTTTCACAGGTCTTAGGAATTTATATAGTTGCCATTCTAACAGAGACGTGGAGGAATAATTGGTAGGGGCATGTCACTCAACACACCGTACACATGATAAAATTGCAATTACCTGTGTTTGAATCTCCTCTCCTTCTCGCTTCTCTCTGTCTTCTCTCTTCTCTCTCTCTCCTCTCTCTCTCTCTCTCTCTCTCCTCTCTCTTCTCTCTCTCTCTCTCTATCTCTCTCTCTCCTACTCTTCTCTCTACAGTTAGCACACATATATAACAAAAATTGCTCATATTTATATATATAAGATATCTATTATTAATATTTATTAATACTATTTATATACTATTATTATAGTATAAGGTATTATCTAATACCTATATATATATACCATATATATTTAAAGGTACTTTATATCATATATTATACCATGTTATATTGTCCTATAATATTGTCGTTGGTGTCCATGTGTTAGCGAAAGAATAAGTAAATGAATATATTTAATTAATAATTAATATACAAAGACTTAGTATACTGCTGTGTGGATGGTACGTCTGATTAGTGTATATGTGTGTGTCGTGTGGGTGGTGTGGTCGTTGTCGTGTGTATGTGCTGTGTTGTGTGTGTGGTGTGTGTGTGGTGTGTTGTGTGTAGTGTGTGTGTTGATGGTGTGTGTGTCTATAACACAGACTATGGGTAGTGTATGTATTTTAGTATATGCTATGTTATGTATGTATGTATAGCTAATATTAGTAAATTTAATATCACTAATCAATAATGGATACTAAATTATATACTTCACAATCCTACTACTCGACTTTACATACCTAATTATGATATACTAACAATTTAGTGTATCATTATCTTCATATATATATAATATCAGTATACTATTATTTCAACTTAGAAATTATAAATATATATATATGATATATAGATATATATACTATTCTATATATTATACTATACTGATCATATTTAGATATATATAAAAGGCCCCTATATGTAATGTGTGTGTTGTCTTGGTGCCGCATGTGCATGGGCATTGTGTGTCTGTGTGTGTTGTGTGTATGTTGTGTGTGTGTGTGTGGTGTGTGTGTGGTGTGTGGTTGTGTGTGATCGTGGTGTGTAGGTGTATTGGTGGTGTGTTGATGTGTTTGTGTCTTGTGCATGGTTGTGAGTGCTGTCGTGCGTTAAGTGTAGATGTGTGTGTTGTCTGTGTGTGTGTCAGTATCAACTCGTGTGGATGTCTGTTGTGGTGAACGTGTGTCTTGTGTAGAATATTATAACATCAAATGCGCCCTGTCTCCTGTCAAAGTAGCTGTCTGGCTATGTGTGTACGTGTTCTGTTGTTGTGAATCGAATATGTCTGTTGTCTGCGTGGTGTCTGATGGTGCGGGTGCGTGTGCATTGTGTGGCATTCTGCGCGTGGCGCTGTAATTTATGGGATCAATCAAAAATCAAGTGATTCCATTAGTAAACTAATTTGTAGTTATATCAAAAAGTTGGAAGGGCACTTCTTTAGAACTTACTTAATAATATTGCTTTTATCTCAATTTCTCATGGACTGAGAGCTACACAATATATAAAAATATGCCTGACAAAAAATATTGAGAGTATAAATCAATCACCATCATATTTTGTATAACTATTTGACTAGTCTGCCATGAAAATAATTCAAAAAATGCAGGTTACTTTGTTTGAACATATTCAAATATATTCACTCCAATATTAAAACAAACTGAAAACAAAATCCATACGGAAATGTGTAGAAAATCTTATAGAATCAAAGAAATAGAAGTTTCGAACAACAGTGGATTTTACCTATATTAAAATGACCACTGAAATATAATGCATTGATTTCTAATTGGGCACGACCTGCCTGCTATTCATTTATTTCTGTTAGCAAATAAATGCTTATTATAAATTAATAAACAACCTAATTATCAACAAACACCTTTTCATTACTTCTATGTGCTTCAAACAACTGTGTTTCACATGGTTGAAAATTCAATGAATTTATGAAACTATTACATTTACTCAAGTAACGTGGTTGTCAAATCCTCACTCCCTTATTGAATCACAATAGTGTAAAAGCACCAATATTAATTATCACGAAGGTTTTTTTGATTATACCATAAAGGTTATACAAAATATCATTAAATACATTAATTGGTTACAATCATATTACTGGAATAAATGAAATGAGGCCTACTAGTATATTCAATATACTATATATATTATACTATTATATGATATATATATATTAAGATAATATATAATATTATAAATATAAATAATATAATAATATATAATATACAGTAATACATCATAATATATGAGTATAATGATATAGTATAATAATAATATAGTATATCCAGTACACTTACTAAGGTAAGTAATTTAGATATTTAAGTTTATACTGTATTTAATATAGATTATATTAATCAAAGCAAGTATTTACATAACATAATAGTATATTAAATATTAATAATTATGAAATAAAAATAAATAATATAATACTAAAGATATTATATATAATACAGTATTAGCTCAATATTAATACCCAATAATGGTAATCATTATAGCTATTTCTACAGTAATAATTATAGATGAAATAAGTTTAAAATTACTATAGGGTGATCACAAATAAAATTGAATAGCATTGTGTAGATATTTAAACTGGAAATACAATATAGTGAGAGTAAATATATATAACGTGACCAATATACAATGAGATACTAAATGCAACATTTGACTAGTGATTAATATAAATGTATCACAGAAATAGAAGTTCAATGTGATTTACCTATTCTTAAATGGAAAAATTAAATGAACCTATTATCAATTTTCACTATGAATTTTTAGAATTAATATAATGAATGTAATTTTACAATTATATTTTTATAATAGTAAGAACCAAATATATTGTATGAAAGAATAAATATTATTTACATAATATAGTACGTATTAAAGATAATATAAAAGACTATAAAATATAAATATCTCCCCTACCTCTATTGTATTCACAATACGAATTATATCCCACTACCCTCTCCACTAACAAACACACATTACCAACAAGTACATCATTGTTACCCTTAGATAATGACAATGGATCAGTACACTCAAGAATCCCTATCCAGATAATTGGATCCTCACAAAATTAGCAAATTTTAATTAAAGATAGATAGAGAAAAAAAACAAGAACAGATAATTAATTTAAGGTAAGGAGAGGGGAGTAAAATCTTAATAATATTCTCCAAGGATAACAATATTGATAACCATTTCGCGAAAGAGCTACTAACCTTATTTGGAATGTAAAATAAATTAACTATTCTTTGATTATAAACTATTAACAGATCTGGTATTCTTTATCAAAAGTCACTATCATGCACAGAATGTTAATAAAGAAAGTTTTGTCTCATATCTGAACTATTATTCTATAGGCATCGTTGCAAACATTACGCATTGGAATACTTTGAAAGATTTTATATAGAGGTGTTACGATCAGTTTATGAGAATTTTCCCCGTGACTGCAAGGGATGCCGCACAGTGGTATGCAGATACCTTAGTTAACTTTTATCACTTCATTATGTCACTGCGAGAATAAATCTTCTATCTATTTTATTATGTGGTACTTTTGTCTTCAATGTCATCTATATTCCTCTTCATAACGTCACATGCATTCCATAATAGTGGCATAACTGCATCCACCTATAATCCATTTACTTAACTATTTCATGTCCTGTGTTATTCCCCGTATATCATCATTATCTCCATTAATGAATTTATTCTTATTTAATTCTTGGTGATCATTTTTTTTGAAGAGTCGATTGAATGAGGCATATAAGTAACGACATACTACTTACACTCGCTGGGCAAATAATCACCACCATGCACCTTAACAGCCCATCCAATCAGAGCAGCGCGATGTTCCAGCACTTACCTCCCACATCTGTTATGGTGTGCATTGAGGATGCATGCAGGATCTGACTTCTTGTTGTCATTAGATAAAGGCCAGCAGTTGCACACGTAATTTCGCCTTAAATGTGAGAACAAACACAATAAGTAGACGCATATTTAATCTACATACATTCTATCTGTGAAGAAGATTATAGCAGCTGATTTTGGTCTTTTGATTGCACACATAGAGTGTGCTTTTTAGAACTCCATAGTAATATTATGAAATGGAGTAGCATCTAATTGATTCATAGTGAACTATATACTCACATTCGATTTGTTTAATTTTTTAGACCAACGCATTCCGTCTAACCAATAAAATAGAATATTGAAATTCTCACGTACTACTGATTTATAGAGTGACTATAATAAGCTGCATAACATTAATCCATCTGATATGTGAGCCGGCTCAATACTCTTTTATCCCTCAGAAATAGGCGATCAGCTATATCGAACTGGATATTATGTAGCTACAATTGGTGATTTGCATTATTTAATTATATATAAACTATTCATTTAATATTAATAAACATACTAAAACATCATTGTCACAATATATTTCTCACCAATTTACGAACAAAATGTCATTGATCTAAGAGCATGCAACCTAAAAAATCTTTGACACACTCTGTTCAGTGTTACTGACTATAATAAAGACCTACAAATGGAGATAATAAATTGCTTATCGTCGCTTTCTAAATCTCACAACGCACCATCCTTACAATCTAACCCATTTTTCAAATAATCAATTACACTGGAATTACAAAAGCACACTTCCATCAAAGACATACTTCTTCCTAGACGGTCAAGTCAAGGTCAAAATCTTCACAGGATTGGTCAAGGGTCGGCACCTGCTCCTTCCGCCAAAGTGTGGGAGGAGGCTGGACATGCGATGTTCTGGTTTGGGGTTTGTCGTCAATTCTCACGGACCTTCATAAATAAAAGATAAAAAATCAAATAAACAAATGAATACGAATACTGAAATGAAGTATGGATATATGGATCAGCCAAATAAATAATAATATAAAGTAAAAAATAGAGTAAACAAGATGAAGTATATTACATAAGTATCCTATGGAATGGACATTACTACCTCTTAAACAAAACTCCCCAGTATATACTTGCATGATAGTATTATAAATGCAATATCAAGATGTAAGTCAAGAACAGATATACTAATGACTGAGTTGCTTTATCCTTGGGATATTTACTTTTATTAATATCATCCGCACCTATTCTTATTATCATTATAATTAGTACTATAATTATCATCATCATCATCATTATCATATTATTATTATATTATTATTATCACTGTATTATAATATCATTGTCATTATATTATCATGATCATGATCATTATTATTACTATTACTATTATTTTTATTTTTATCTTATTATTATTATTACTATTATTTTTATTTTTATCTTATTATTATTATTACTAATATTACTAATATCATTATCATTACGACTATTATCATTATTATCACTTTTTTCTAATCATTAAACCATTAGCTTAATCTATTGTGTGCAGATTTCACAAACTCAAAACAAGTATTCCATAGTCCCACATAACAAACAAAGAAACAAGTCATGGGGCCCCTTCCACGACATGGGGATGGTATTAAGTAATTATATATATTATAATATGGGTGTAAATATTTTATATTATAGCCGCAATTGTAACTTGGTTGTATATTTATTACTGATACTTACATATAATGTTACTGACATGTAGATATTATCAATATATTAAGGCAAGAACAAGTGTGAATTTTACGGGGATTGTGAGAGGCTAGTAAAACTATCCCATTCAGTATTGTGTATATTACACCAAGCGAGAAGCCAGTCCTTCTTGCGCTCACTCAGTTATAGCCTCGCGGATCTGTGCCAGTGTAAATAATGAACTAGAGCATTATTATATCATTAAAGTGGTGGAAAATAACCGTGTTTTGTTATCCGTTCCACCACGTGTTTATTCCAGGTGTATTTGATATATTCTTAAACCAGAATGAAGTCTAAAGAATAAACAGAAAGAAAGCATCACTAATGTTATCAAAATACTACCAAGAAGTAACTGTTCCACCCTATTTAACTAGAAAATAGTGGCGCAGTGACACACTTCATTACTCAATCCTAGTACTGGGAATTTTATATCTACTTCCTGCTATTCTTTTCTCAATCCTCAAAAGCATTCACTAACAATACCTTCCATTTTCTTTCTTCAAATGCTCTATTGCAACTGCATATATTTTCCTATCTTTAGAATATAATAATACAGGCATTTATTTTCCTTGCTATGAATACTCTTTCCTGTATTTGAAGTGTCATAAATTTAAACTTCAAAATAAGAATCCTAATGGTCTACTATTTCATGTTTAAATGTACATTAAATTATGTCAAACAATTACTAATACTATCCATAATTTTCTGCAGTCTGAAGCATATGCTCACCTGAACTCGCAAAAATGCTTGTCAATGTAAACTATTTTACCAGTGTTTATACTTTTCTTAATCTATTTTTTTTTTACACAGCTTATTTGAACTCTATTTTGAATTTCAAGGTAATACTGAGTAGAAAATGAACCCAAGTCTCCAGATGCAATAAGCATACTAAATACCACTTGCCAAAAATATGGCATCATACAAATGGAAAGTATATTACCTTGGCCTTTCATCTACCGAACTCAGGTACTTGTTGAGGGTTCGATCCAGTGTGTCTGAGTGGGTATAATGGTAACTGTCAATATTGCTAGGAGCCTTTGGAAGGTGCAGTGACGAGGGTGGTGTTAGCTGCCCCAAAAAAGTTGAGGAGGCAAAGGGTGTCTGGCAGGATAAAAGAGAAAAAAAATAGTTGAAGAGATCTGGTGTTATTAAAATATGTTGAGACCTATAAGGGCTCTCTTAATTATAAAAATACAATAATTGCAATAATATAAACACTGACTCAATTTCAGTCACTATAACAACTAAAAATAAGTGCTGGAAGAAACTTAAAATATAAATCCAAAACTCAGAATGTTTAAAATCGTGAAAACATTTTTGCATTCAACTTACCTGCAAGTGAGCATTAATCTCACGGAGGTTGATGGATACGGATTCTTCTTTGGGTTTATTTAACTGTGTGTTTTTGTGGATGTGGTTATGTTTAGTCTGCACTTCATGTTGGTAGAGATCCATAAGTCTGTTGTGCCGTGTTTTCCATGTGTCTTCCTCCTCACTATACACACTCAGTTTTGCACGGAGGCGTATTATTTCCTCGGATAACCTCGAGATTTCGTTCCTTAGTCCCTGCTCTTGAGATTCTTTGACTTTGGCTTGGGACTGCTGTTGTTGACTCTGTTGATCAATGAGCTGGTTTAGTTCAGCAAGTTTGTTGCTCAACTCAAGCTGACATTTGCTCTCAATCTCAGCCTGAAGGTGAAGGAGTGTTGCTTTTGGCACATATTCTCTGGGAATCTTCCTCTGCAACTCCATCAACTGCTCTTCTGCTCTCTTTTGCATCTGCTCAGCAAGCTCCTTCTCCTGCCTGATCAGTTCAAAGGATAGCTTCTCTCCTTTCAGCATCATGACTTCCTGTTTCAGCTGCAGCTTCTCTTGGTTTATACTCTCTATTTTCTTCCTGAGAGTTTCTATGGTGTCATTACTATTTCTGATTTCAGCCTCTAGCTCTTTCTTTTGAGCAGTCAGATCCTGTAGAGATTCTTGATGTTGTGTAGCTTCCTGAATACCTTGCTGGAGCTGTGCAAGACTGTCCTTGGTCTTCCTGAGCTGCTTCTCAAGTTCACCTTTGGAATTTCTTTCCAAACCCAGCTCAGCCTCTGTTTCTCTCAACCGCAGTTCCAAACGCTGAGCTCTACTGCACTCTTCCTTATATTGGTTTTCTGCTTCCAACTTTTCCTCTTCCAGTTTCCTGATCTCTTTCTTTTTATCTGCAAGACTGTCATCATCATTGTCTCTGCCTGTCGGAGGAGTGCGGAGCATGGGAGGTTGCTGTCGTGGCATTTGTAAGAGTTGGATCAACTCTTGAACTCTGGCCTCAGAAATATCCTTAGCTTCCTTCAGGCCATGCAGCTCACCTTCATACCATTGCCTCTGGTGTTGCTCTGCTTGTAACAGTGCTGAGAGCTTGCCATTCTCTGAGCTAAGGCGGAAGTTCTCCTGACGTATCCTTGAGGAATCATCATTCTGACTGGCTGTCTTGAGTGTTACTTCATGAATTCTCTCATCCTTTTCTCTGAGTGTGCTCTGTGCCTCCTTCAGATCCCTTGAGAGAGACTCTATTGTCTGCTGGTGGTGAAGCTCTGCTTGCTGTAGACGTTCCAGATTTGCACTCTACAAAATCAAAATCAAATTTTGTATGCATGACTGCCTACAAACAGTAGGAAAAGTTTTTTTTTTTTTTTTTTTTTATAAGTATAACAATGAAAAGTAAAATTTTGTAACTCCTCTTTAATGTTAGTTAGCTAGTATATGTTCACATTAATATGAATTATGAAATAAATCAATATAATTTCGTAATCTAAGAAGAAAAATCACTAACTCACCTGAAAGCGAACCTTCTCTTGAAGTTTTTCTTGATTGCTAGAGAGTCTATCCAGTTCCAGTTCTTTACTGTGTAAGGAATCCTTTAATAACTGTACATCGGGCCCATCCTTTATGATGGGTTTCTGATGTATAAAGCTGTGGACATCCTTCTGCAAAGATTCTAAGAGCTGTATCATACTTTGGTTCTGGAATTTCAGACTTGACACTGCTTGCTCATTACTGGCTTTCAGGGCTGATATAAGAGACTCATCAATGATTCCACTGACAGATGGCAGATTCTGGGATGCTTCAAGGGATGACTGCATGCGCATGAGTCCTGTCTGCATCCCTGCAACCTGGGTGGTCATCTCTGTTATCTGCTTGGACAGCCAGGACAATTTCTGGTCCTCTGCGAGATTGGCATGCTGAGATACCTCATTGATTCTCTGCACCAGAGTTTGCTGGAGTCGACGTAGGTGGTCTTGCAGAATGAGGAAATTTTCTTCCAGGGCTTCGCTCAGGTTTGTGTTTGACTCAGAGGAGCGGGCTTTAAGGAGGGACATGACCTGCTTGTTGCTCTCCCTGATGCTCTTCAAGTCTGCATCCACCTCTGTCAAATCCAGTCTTGTGCCTGAATCAACAGACTGTAGGCTCTGCTGTAGAGTTGATATCTTTCTTTGTAATTCTTCTGACATTCTGTGAACTTCATGTTCTACACCTGATAAATCCTGAGTGCTCAAACTCTTCTCAAATGATGACATAAGGGACCTCTCCATCTTCCCCAACTTATCTGTGATATCTCTGCCAAGGCTTTCAGAGATGCCACTATCTTCAGGCTGGTTAGCTGCAATAGCCCTCTTCATTTCAGCAAACTTTGGCATCAAATCATCCTTCAGAGTCTCTATGGCATGCATATTATAATCTTTGCTTGTTTTGATTGCATCTGATAAGCTTTTTACACTGTAATCATTACTCTCCTTAAGATTTCGGAAAGAATAATCCAGCTTCTCCAAAACATCTTGTTCACTAGATCCCCTCTGCCTCTGTATTTTATGTAGGTCGTTCCTCACCTCTTCGAAACTTGCAACAAGAGAAGAATTTACCTTCTCAAGAACCTCCTGAATCTCACCTGAATTATTTCTCTCCCTGCTTTGAAGAAGTTGTGCAGTTGTCTCCAGCTGTGATCGCAAGGAGTCCTCAATGCGATCCATAGCACTTGTAAATTTCTGTTGAGTATCCTCACACTGCAGTGAAGATGCCTGCTGGAGTGATGTCTCAAGGATACTTCCAACATTTTGTATCTCTCTGATAAGACACTGACTAATATTCTCAAAGGCAGAGGTCTGGTTGACATCAAATGTATCTGTTATCAAAGTTTTAACATCATTTGAAAAGTTAAGGAGTACCGGTTCAAGCGCCGATGTTATGTCATGAACGCTGATACTGGGCCTTGTCTCCTGCTGGCCATCTGGTAACTCCCTGGGATGTGGAGCTTCCTGAACATCTGTCTGAACTGCTGCTTGCCTTCCAAGTGCTGATGTTTGGCATGGCATATCTTTAACTACCTTCTTTGACTGAATATGGCTATTTGCATTTGTCAAGTCAGTTTGCACAGTACGACTTTGGATAAGGATCTGAGTCTGGCATGACTTCACAATAGTTTCTGGTGTGCACTGAACAGCTGTGCTGATGCCCTGTGATTCCCTACACTCTTCACTTTGTGTTTCTGCATCTCGAACATTGTGTACTTCATTTTTCAAAATTTCTTCTGTTTGGGTTGAGAATGAAGATTTTTCAATCTGTTTGGCTTGTTGAAGAGGTACACTTTCTATGCTTTTTGTAACAAAATTTTCCTGTGTCTCAACTTCTGTTTGAATCTCAACATCCACTGCATCTAGTGTAGAACATATAGTCTGTGAAGCTACATCCAATTTTTCACTTTCTTCAGGCTGGATATCATTAGTTGCTGTAGACTGTGATGCAAAATAAGTTTCCTCTGTCTGACAGCTCTTCATGGAAACAAATCTGAAAAGGAATGTGAAAAAACAAAATTAGACACTGATCCTATTTTTTCAATATTCTTGGTAGATATTCTCATTATTATTATCAATATCTTTGTCTGTATTTTTCCTGCTTTTATGATCATCACATTGTCATTATCAATAACAGTTTCATTTCAACCCTTACTTTGTCTGTGAGGAGAGTTCCTCCACCTTGCTCTGAAGGATCTGATTCACACGTTCTTTTGTCTCCAGTTGCCCCATCAATGAATCGACAAGTTCCTCTTGTTGCTGGGCATGAGCTCGCAAATGCACACATTGGTCTTGCAGCTGGACACATTGTTGCTGAGCCTCTTCGAGTGACTGGTCTTTAAGTCGAGACGAATCTTGCTCACATTTACCTCTATATTCAAGCTGTTTGATCCTTGCCATGAGACTGGAGATCTGTTAGGATTGAAAAATGAGGCATTTTGCAAGACAAAAGTACTTAAATATCCTAATAAATTTTTAATTTCAGTTTTAAAGCAATGAGACTAAATATAGATTTCCAAGTGTACTTACCTTTTTTTAATACTCAGCATTTAGCAACTCACCTCTTGCTGCTGGTGCTGCATCTTTTCTTCCTGTTCATCAATGTGCTTCTTACATTGCTTCTCCATCTGCTGCATGTGGGATATCTTCGTTTCCTGAGCAGCACGTCGACCAAACTCTTTTTCTAACTTCAATCTCAACTCTCTCACCAAATCCTGCAGCTGACTGACGTTATTTGCTTCAGGTAAAGATGACAAGGGAGTCAAAATAGAGTCCTTAAGTCCTGAGTTAATATGTGTGCTCTCTTCAGTTTCTGTGGATGCCACAGACACCATGTCATCTGCATCATCTATGCAGCGAGGGGTTATCAGAGGGTCCGGTATAATTGATTCCTCATCGCTGAAAACAATGCTACCGAGCCCACTTGAACGTGTTATGCCACTCCTGGATCCCTTTCTGCTTTGAGGCGTACTGGAGATTGGAGGCTCTCTCGGAGTAGAAATGGAAGCTTCTGGTCTCTTGGGTGGAGAGGCATGGTCGTTAGCTGGACTGTCAAATACTGGTGACACCTGCTCCTCCTTGGACATCCGTCTAGGAGTTCTAACAGTCACTTTGCTTCTTGGAGATGACACAGATTCTTCTAGAGACACAGAAAATTTTTCTTTTAGAGACTGGACATTGCCTTTACCCTCAGCAGCTCTGACCTCTGAGGAAGTTGGCATCCTTCCCATCTTCAGAGGTGAAACTCTTGATAGATCCTGTGTGTGGCTGCCCTTGTGCGTACCTGGTAATGGTGTCTCAACCCCCCCAGAGATAAGATCATCATCACTGACATCTCGACTTGTGTTCTCAGGTTCTAGCTGAGTGGTAGTCTTCATCATGTCTTTTTTACCTTGGTCTTCTAATTGCTGTGGTACAATCTCTCCTTCCCTTGGGACTCCATCAGTTTCATCTTTATGCATATCAGGTTTTGCTTTTGCTTTCACATTCTCATCTGTCTTTTCATGCTCAGGTGAATCTTCTGAACCATGGTTGCTTGTGCTGGAGTAGTATTTCTTGGGGCTGATGCTAGCATTTGCCTCCCACACCTCCTCCAATTCTTGCATGGTTCCCTCTCGCCCTAGAGTTCCTACCACTGTTGATGGGGAGTTTGTGCGTGAACTGGCTATTCCTCCGGCACCAAGAGAGCCTTTGCTCCCACCACTTGTGCTGCTATCTGAGAGCTTTCCTTGGGCAATGACCTCAACCCTTTTCCTTTCCAGAGCATCTAATACTTCTTTTCCATCAATTGCAGCTACTTTTGCATCTTCTACACATTGAGTAACTGAGGAACTCCCCAATTTGTTGTCTTCATCTTCATTCTTATTGTCTTGGCTCCTGGGTGATCTCTCAAATGAAGAAGGGCTAAACTTCTTTTTGGTAGGGGTTAGGCTCTTTTTCCTTGGAGGCCGACGTGGTGATGCTGCTTCTTCATCTGTGTCACTGTCAAAGATGCTGGAGCTCTTGCGAATCATTTTAGCTTTCATTGGGGATCTCTTTGAGGGTGATTTCTTTGGAGAAGTCTTCTGCGGAGAGATATTCCCACCTTCCTCCTTTGCCTTTGTGGAAGAGCGGCTACTCAGAGGAAATTTTTGTTTATCAGAATCTGAGAAGTCATTAGAAGATGCCTCATCCTCAGATACCTTGGGAAACTGTCTTTTCGGTGATACAGCAGCTGGAGACTCACTAAAGGGCAAGGACTCACCACCTCCCACATTACTACCAATGGCTTGTGAATTTCTCCGGCTGACCGTGACTTTTGTTGGGGTGCCTTCAATGGGCAACATGGAGTCCTCATCTTCAAAAGACACTTCTTCTGATGAATGAAATTCCATGTTGTCTAATCCCAAGTCTGCCAAGAACTTTGAATTTCCTGCATGAGACTCAGACTGCTTAGGTTCGTGACTGTCAAGCAGCTCATCTCTCCGGAGTTTTTGAGAGTTACTTTCACCATGAAACAATGGGAACAGTTTCTTCTTTGGCTCATCTTCTTCAGATGACGATTTCCAAGAATCTTCTGCCTCTGAATGCTTTTCATCCTTGCTTTCCTTTTTCTTATCAACGTTTTCCTCTTCCTCAACTTTGCTGACATGCTTGAGAACTCTTTTTGGTTCATCTTCCTCGGAGGATGATTTCCAAGAATCATCTGCACCTAGTACCTCCTCCTTATTGCTGGTAGTCTCTACATCATTTTCATTTGCTGGTTCTGAAGCTACACTAGATACACTAGCATGAAGGCGAGGAGGCTTTGGAGGTCCAATAAGACTCCCTGGTTCTGGAGTGCTGGAAAAAATGTTATCTCCAGAATCATCAGACGATGGTAAAAACTTGGTCAAGTTAATTTTTGGCTTCTCCTTAATAGATGCAACATCACTGTTATCACTCCAAGAATCACCTCCATCTTCATCCATGTCTCTATCTCTTGTTAGTCCCACAGCCCCTTCTTCTTCAGTGCTTACCTCATCACTTATATTCAGCAAACCTTGGGGAATCAAACTGCTGTTCCCTCCATCACGCATCAGGCTTTTCAAACGTTGGTGTAGCTGGTTGTGGTTTGTGAAGCGAGCATAGTCAGCAGCCGACCATTTACTGGAATCAACAGGGTTGACATCTGCACCATTGTCTAGAAGGGATTCAACCACCGGGGCACTGCCTATCTTTGCGGCAACCATGAGAGGTGTGACTCCCTCTTTGTCAATAACATTCACACTTGCGCCATGTCTCAGTAAAGCTTCTACTGCCTCTGGTTGGTTCTCACTGCATGCTATGTGTAAGGGACTGCGACCAAGGGAGTTCTGATCGTCATATTCACATCCGCAGTCTAATAAGAGCATCAGTAGATCAGTGGCCCCTGTTCTGGCTGCCAGATGTGCAGGAGTGTTGCCTTGGAAGTCTGTAATTTGTGTGTCAACCTGAAATACGAATAGCATTGATGACTACAATCACAGTTGTTTTATATGAGTGATTATTCATGGAACAATGTATTAAAAAAAGAAAAGAAAAAATATCAAAAATATAGATTATGAATACTAACTTCTATCAAACATTCAAACCAATAAACTCACCATATCAACAGCTGATAAATGTAAACTGCACAAATTATGATTAATATCTCATACCACATTTTCTCAAATACCAAGCAACTGAAATCAAACTGAAAAAATTCAAACACAGCTATATCTCCCTCCCCACCGCTCATCTATTACTTACTCGTCTCTGCAACAGCATCTGGACCACTGGCAAATGGCACTTCTCAACTGCTCGAAGGAATGGAGTCATGCCACAGTTGTCCTTCATCTCCACGTTGCCTTTGCTGCCCAAGAGGAACAGTATGGTATCTCCATGACCTTGC
>NW_020869277.1:97565-102565 GCF_003789085.1 Penaeus vannamei | reverse complement strand
TAGCTTTTTGACCTGTCAGCAGTCAAGTTACAATCTAGAAAATGGAAAAAGGAATGATATTGAAAAATTTCACTCATCAAACTAGTCTGGTATGCCTACACATGGGCTAAAATGTACACAAACCTAAACATGCACACTTTTTTAATAAAAATGCACTCACATCTGAATAACTTTATAAAAATCTTAAATTTTTATGAACAGAAACAATGCTGTCCAATTTTTTAGTGCACCATACTCTTGATCCAGACTGTAGAGTTTGGTATGCGTGGGGAACGCGTTCACCATGCAAATATCATTTGGCTAAATTCTGTCTGCACAAATGTAGACAAAATGATGTTTTCCGCACATGAAAATATGTAGTATTCCCTGCACAAGAAAAATACTCTACAGTCTGGCTCTTGATCAATAACTACAATGTCTGAAGCCTAAATACATTGCACCTAATGGCACCGTTGTAACTGTATCAAACACCAAAAGATCTACCTTTACGTGTAACATGAATCTTAATAATATCCACTTCTGTGCAGAATGAATGTCATTTACTTATATAGGTAATCCTTTATAGAGAAATGTAATCATATCACAAATATTATACAAACAGTAATGTTTATAAAGTTAATCTATAGATGTGATTATTTCCTAGGCATAGAAAACTGCCATATGATCCTTGCTAATTACTAACTTACCAAAAATATTTAATATCATATGCAGTCGATGGTGTGTGAAGTAATCTCACCATTGTAAACAAAGCCATGTAATGACTTCCAAAGAATTTCACAATTTCCAAGTGAAACATTTATCTTTCATCTTCAAGGCTCTCTGGCCATTATGCATTCTTCACCTATATACGTTCAGCATATATAGAGCATGCATGTCTTCCTAAAAGCTCGAATTTTTAGAACATTCTCTCCTTAGTTCAAATATACGGACAAGTATGTGCGTTATATTTATGTGTTGGCAACTGTCATATAAACAAAAGCGCCTTCCTTCACATCTCGCTGAAGTTTTTTTTTTTTATCTTTTTACAGATAACAAATATAAAAAGCAAATTCTTTCTTTTTTATACTTTTGAGTTATGGGAATTATAAGTAGAATGTGACTCGCAGATTTATAAACATAAATGAATGTACATACACGTACTTTTGATAAATACTTTGATTTCTTCGGATCTTTCAACATTTCTAAGGGTATTTATCTTAGATATATACTTCTCCCTTTTTCTACTTCCATCTATAGATCAAATCATAACAGTAAAGTGACTCACTAACGTTATGCTATAGTATAGGATTTTCTCGAACGCTCTTACACGAACGCCAATTGTAAACAAGCTTCGTTCCTTCACATCCCATAGCGTTTCGCCGCATCCCAGTCCTTCAAAACAGAAACCATGAGGAACGAGGAGAAAATTGGAACTTTAGAAGAAACAGCACAGAAACGACGAGAGAGGTTGCTCGCCTTGAAGAGGAAAAGGCAAGGAGATTCTGAGGATAAGGATGATAATGATGAGGAAAAGGATAATGAAGAACTACCTTCTTCCCAGGTCTTGTTTAGGTAATATTGTTTTTGTTTTGAATGTTTTTTTTTTGTTTGAAAATGTGTACTTGTTTTTTATTTTTGCTGATATTTATGGTTAGATTTAATCTTTATTCTTATGTTTATGTTAATTGTTGACTCTTAATGCTGCATTCGCAACTCCTTTTCCAACAAGATGGAGATATTTTGGTAAATTTACAGCAGATATTTTTGCCTTACTAGGCCTGATATTGGTGTTCAGGACAATTTGTTTGGTTAATCTTAATGGCATGGATGCATCAAGTTAGGGTAAATTGAAGATAGTATTTTTGTAGAGGACTTAACCCACTCATGCCGGGTACATTTTGTAGCCAAAATAAAAAATATGGGGCTACAAAAATCGGGCAGAGCTTCCCGGAGTCTGTCCACCTGCTGGCCGCGGCCCGCTTCTGAGCTGGAGCGCGAGCCCGACACAGCGTCACACTGGCGGGACGCGCGGAGTGTGTATTTTTTTTGGGTGTTTCAGATATGGGACACCCAGAGTGATTGGGTTAAAAGTTTTAGTTGTCTATACAAGAAAGAATCTGCTGCCTTGAACAGTAGCACCATAAATAAAGGGTAAATATTGCATAAAATGCTGCTCAGAGCCCAAATCCACTTGGTGCTCCTGAGCTTCTAATTTGTCATACATAATGAGGAGAAGATAATGTTTCTTGGGTGGTGTTGGGGGCAAACCTCCCTCAGGCGTGTTTGAAGGACACACCAGTTGTGGAAACTTTGAATATTAATTAAATTTTGTCACATGAAGTGCAATTGTACTGTAAAGAATCAGTTGTTCACCTCATCCATCTCACCCACCTTTGTAGCTGAACAAGCACATGTACACCAGCACTCTCTACACTTTACACTCTACACACACAATGCTGGTGATTTGGGATACTTAATTTTAAAAAATGTAAGCCTACATAATTCATACCCTTTAGAAAAGAAAATTACTTGATTATCTGCACCCTGTAATTCAGCATTTATTTTACATTAATTATTTGTGCAGGGATATTAACACTGTATTAATAAGAAATAATATTAAAGCACTGAGTACAAAATATTTTTTTGTGAGTTTGTATTATACTTACTAATCATTTCCATTAATTATTTTTCATATCTTCCTAATTTCTAATAGAAATTACAAGCCGAGAGATGAAGCTTTAGAAGAGGTCGCCCTTCCAGCTGTAGAGCCGGCTAAGGTTGAAGATTTAGTAAAACAGCAATTAAATGATGGAGAGAAAGCCAAGGAGGAAGTGCAGGTGAGTAGCATAAGAATGCATGCTGATGGAAAGAAAAGAAAATGATGTTAGCATAATGAAAGTAAAGATAATTCAGGAAAGTAGATAAGAGTATTTTTTATTTGCATGATTATTTGTACCAAAAATAAATGAAATGTGTGTGTGTGTGTGTAATCTAAAACACCTTGAGTATACATAAGAAGTCACAAATTAACCAATTTTTAAGGTGGAGATAACAAACCTGGCACCCAAGAAAATCACCTTTGACCTGAAGCGTGGCATTCAGGCTCAGCTGGACAAGCTTGACCGGCGCACAGACAAGTCTATTGCGGAACTCATTAGACAGAGACTGAAGGAGGGAAAACAACAAGACTTCCTTATTGCAGTGAATGCAGGTGCTCAAGCACAACAGAAGGCTGGATATGATTCTGATGAAGACTGAATAAAAAAATGGGATTCAGTATGTATATTTTGGGGGGATGCTTTTTTTTTTTTTTTTTTTTTTATGTAATATATATTTGATCTTGGAATTCTATATCTGACTGTTTTGTTATAGCAAAATATATTTTACTATATAAGATGTTTTCATTGCCATTTTCAGCAATTCCTCTTTTTAAAGGAATAAAGAAAGACAGGTATCCAATTTTGAATAAAATTTGAAAATTGTCTAGAATATTTTTTCCCCATTACAAGACCAGTATTGATAAGGAATTAATCACTTGGTTCCTAATATCTGCTGAATATGCCAAAATACTAACCTTACACAAAAAAACTAAAGACATTGTAGGTAAGCGAATCTCTAGTACAAATCGCACAGTTAGAGATGACACCATAACACTTAAATTAGAACTGAATGAGAGGCAGTCTCAGAGAAGGTGATTCGAGCACTATCATCCTCCAGGTTGAAAATCTTGCCCAAACAGTGTGACCCAGCCTGACCACCAGTACTTTAGAAACATTCCTCTTTTTTTTATGTCATAGTACTTACAACCTCTACCTAAATACTTAAATGATAATAAGGTACTGATAGGCAAAAAGGAAGAAAAGTTCAGTTTAATGTTTGTTTTTGGCAAAACTGGCTCTACTCTATTAATGATATGGTGATGATTTAATTTGTCCATTATTATTTTTATCCCATGAAAAATACTTTTCAATTTTCTTAGCAGAGAAATTATACATTTTTTTACTTGATAATTATCTTTGAGGGTATAATTATAAATTAAATAGTTTTGCTAGTAAGAGGTAAAGTTTCAGCAGCAAATGTAGATAAATACCTTAAATTGAAGTATTCAAAATATCTGCATTAGAAACATAGTGCATTAGAAAATAGAAATACTCAAATACATTATTAGACAACTGTTGTTTACGAGAAATCAGTACATTGTGAAATCCCTATATATAAATTCATTTTAGATAATATATTTAGTAAAGAAAGGCAAAGGGTTACTTTCATGAAAAAAACCTTGATTAGTTACAAATATTAAAGTTAATGATTACTAGCATCTTAATAAAAGGAAGACTTAAAGATTTAGTTCTTATGGAACTGTAACCTTAAAGAAGACTTGTATACCAATCATATGAAAGTGGGAGAGGTGGGTTCCAAATTATGCAATATATTATATCGTCATAAATCAGATACAAAGATATCTGAATAAGTACCACATAACTTTACAAATTATTTTACTTGGTACTATCACTTTTTTTTCTTTGAATTAAACACTATGCTTAATTTCTCTCTCTCTCTCTCTCTCTCTCTCTCTCTCTCTCTCTCTCTCTCTCTCTCTCTCTCTCTCTCTCTCTCTCTCTCTCTCTCTCTCTATATATATATATATATATATATATATTATATATATATATATATATATATATATATATATATATATATATATATATATATATATATATATATATATAATATATACATATATATATATATATATATATATATATATATAGTATATATATATGTAATATATAATTATATATACATATACATATTATAACATACTATATATATATATTATATATATTAATATATCTATATATATATACATATATATAAATATATATATATGTATAATAATATATATAATATAATATAACGTCACTATTATATATATATTATTAGTATTATATATATATACTATATATAAATTATACATAATATATACATTATTACACAACACACACACATATATTATATAT
>NW_020869277.1:90065-92565 GCF_003789085.1 Penaeus vannamei | reverse complement strand
AAACACCAGTTACATTATTCAAGACGAAATATTAAAATTCCAGATAAATTAAGCTTGGTTTTCTAGCGGAAGTTGAATAATTTAGTCTATGCTAATTACATTTTTCTTTTTTTTCTAGGTACTTGTGATGTTACTAGTTTGGCCTCTTGTTCGTTGCTGTCATTGTTATTATTAATATATATTGTTTTGTTTATGTTATTTTTGATAATAATAATAGCAGTATTAATGATCGAGATTAACATTTAGTGATAATCATTATCCTTTTCATTGTTGTTAATAATGTTGTTGTTATTATTATTATTATTATTATTATTATTAGTGTGACTACTATACAAGCCTACTGCTCTGCTACTGATCTGCTGCTGCTGCTAATAATAATAATGATGCATTTATTACTAATACTAATACTATTATTATTATTATTATTATTATTATTATTATTATTATTATTATTATTGTCATCATTATTACTTTAGTTAACATTATTATTATGATAATCATTATTATTATATTTACCTTAACTTTGAGCGTATTCATGTTAACAATCATTTGTGGTTTTTGCGATATAATGTTATCAGAGTTTTCAAATTGCCTATAAAAAAAGAAGAAAAGTTATTTGCCTGTTGCTTCGATCAAGTTTATTGCGTGTATCTGTTGATTTGAGGCGATTGCGTTACTCGGTATTGTTGGTATCAAAATACACTAGCGTTTACGTTTTTCTTTCTTTCTCTCGTACTTTCTTGTTTTCCTATATTTCCTCCTCTCCTTTCTTCTCTTCTTTTTTTTCTTCTTCTCTTCTTCTTCTCTCTCTCTCTCTCTCTCTCTCTCTCTCTCTCTCTCTCTCTCTCTCTCTCTCTCTCTCTCTCTCTCTCTCTCTCTCTCTCTCTCTCTCACTCTCTCTCTCTCTCTCTCACACACACACACACACACACACCACACACACACACACACACACACACACACACACACACACACACACACACACACACACACGTGCTTATTTCATATTTTATACAGTGTATAGGGCAACCTTGATGGAATTAGATATTTTTTTCCAAATGAACATGGAAAAGAATAATCGTTGTTAAAATATTTGCTTTGTGACTATTTTGAAATGCATATGTCTGGGCCAGCGTAAGTAATGTTAATGAGATGTTATGCAATCCGCATTTGGGCAGTGATGCAAGATTAGGCAAAGAGAAAACTTCATTCATAACTAAAGCAGATGTGGTTGTTGCTAACTATCGGGTGGCGATATCGAGATAGGCCTAGTCTCGGAATGTTCTTTTTGTTTTGCTTTGCTAATGTAGGCCTATCTTTGACCTACTTATTTTTCCATTGGTTTGATGTCAAGGTGCTTACAAAAGGGAATCTTAATTACAGTTTAACTGACGATTAATTCAGTTTATTTGATAGTTAAATACCGTATGATTTACCTCGGTTCAAATTGCATTCGCACACCGCTTTCAATGCACCTGTCGATAAAGTATATTAAGTTTTCGCAGAGGTGTTTTGTGTATCTCGTGATGAAATAGGCTTGTATTAACATGTGGATTGCCCCGTGATAATGTTGACTGCATAATGGAATGAGTAATTGATCTTGTGTTGTTTCATACCGTATCCCTGTCAAATGAATTAATGTTGCGTAATTATGGTAGACCTTGATTAAAACCTCGTATTTATGATTAACTTTTAGAACCAACGCATTTGTGATTATTATGGAACCAAATCATACATTTGCAGTTATTATAGAACCAAGTCAGAATTGCTGTAGATCAGATCTTCACATTCATAATTATTGGTTATAAAACTCACGTTCAGAAGTATTTAGATCAAACCACATTGATTACCATTTATAGAGATCCAACACAGCAGAAATAACAGAGACCAAAAACCTCGCATTTTTGAGTTATCTCCTCCCTCTCTTCCTTTTCCCTCCTCTTCTCTCCCCTCCCCTCCCCACCATCTCCTGCAACTTATCGCAGCGCTTGACACTTTTAATAACAATTATCGCAAGGCTATTCAACTCGAGTGTCCCTCTCTCTCACGCTCTCACGCGGAGGGTCATGCAACTTCTCACTTTGATTGTTGTCGGCGTCTTGTGAGGAGTAAAGTCTTTTATTTTTTGTTATTTATCTCTATTTTTTTTTTTTTTTTTCTTGCTTTTGGGGGTCTTGTGTATGTGTGAGTGTTTGTGCGTGTTATGTGTTATGTTATGTTATGCATACATGCATATATGTATGTATGCATATAAGCTATATATACATGTATGTGTATATGTAAATAAAATTGAACTTACCAAAATCATGCAGAGGTAACATGATCTAGTCAGGGCCTCCGCGGCGAGGAGCTGCTGTCAGTCACGTCCATCCCGGGCCCAGTTCTCGGAAAGCAGATTGCCTTGATTCCGAAAACAAAGGGCACGGCTGAAAGGGATTGGGTATTCTGAAGCGCGATGGACTGGGACTGAAAAGATTGTGGTGGGATTGAAAGGATGGGG
>NW_020869277.1:75065-82565 GCF_003789085.1 Penaeus vannamei | reverse complement strand
GTAGCAAAAAGTTATTTTTCAAGATGAATCAAATAATGATAATGATTTAAGGGAGAGATACTTATTTTAATTTATTCTAGCATGATCTCACACGTAATAAATACACACAGGCACACAGCACGCAATCCCCCCACCCCCATCGCACAGGTGTTTGTATTTGCAAGACAGGTCCTCGTGCTTGTGTTGTTGTTGTTGGAACTGTATGACTATAACGAAGAGGTGCATTTGTTATTGTCATGTTCGTTATTTTTGTTACTGTTGTTGCTGTTACTCTGATTATTCGTATTATCATTATTGTTGTTATTTGTTATTATTAATATTGTGACATTGTTGGTTTTGTTGATGCGATTTTTGTGTTTTTGTTATTATTGGTATTATTGTTATTATCATTATTATCTTGACATTGTTATTTTTGTAATTATTAGTCGTCGCTTTTATTGTTATTATCATGATCGTTATCTTTAGTAGTCGCAGTAGTACCATTGCTATCACCTGTATGGGTATTATAATTTTCTGATTTCAAGTAGTAATCTAAAAACGCCCCCCTCCCCCTCCCACGTACACCGGAAGTGCTTGCCTACTTGCTTTCTTGCTTTCTCGCCGCGACTTTGCTTCCTGGGACTTCAGTTAACTCTCCCCTCCCCCCTGACCCAGCTGTCCCCCTCCCCCTCCATCCTTGCCCCAACTGCCCCTCCATCTTTCAGCTATTTCCCTCCTCCCCATCCCCCATCCCCCTTCCCCATCCCAACTAATTCACCCCCTCCCCCTTTGCCCAACTGTTCCCTCCCAAGTATTACCCTTCCTCCCCATCCCCCCTCTCCCTTCCCAGTTATTGCCTCCTCCCCGACAGCTATTTCCTCCCTACCTCCCTCTTCCTCTCAACAGCTATTTCCCTCCTCTTTCCCTCCGACAGCTATTTCCCTTCCCCGCCCCTCCCTCCGACAGCTATTTTCCCCTCCCTACCTCCTTCCCTCCGACAGCTATTTCCCTCCCCTCCCCCTTCCCTCACCCTCCCGCCGCCGTCGCTTGTGCTTCCAGGAAAAAAAAAGTTAACCTCCTGGTGAAAGTTTTGTGAGAGGACAGGCAAGAGTCAGGGAGGCAAGGGGCGGTTAACGGGGAGGTGGGGGTAAGGAGGGGGTAGGTGAAGGTGGGGTAAGGGGGGAGGGCGGTTAACGGGAAGGTGGGGATAAAGGGAAGGTGGGGTGTGTGGGAGGGGGGAAGGGGAGTAAGGGAAGGTGTGGGGAGGGAAGGTGGGTTTGGGGTATGGGGGGAAGGGGAAGGTGTGGGTGTGGGGGAGGGAGTAAGGGGAAGGTGGGTGTTGTAAGAGGAAGGTGTGGAGTTGGGGGAGGGGAGTAAGGGAAGGTGGGGGTGTGGGGGAGGGGAGTAAGAGGAAGGCAGGAGTGTGGGATGAGGGGGGTTAAGAGGAAGGTGGGGTATGGGGTTTAGAGGGGTAAGAGGAGTTAGTGAGGGTAAGGGATACGTGGGAGCTAAGGGGGGCAAGGGGAGAGGGTAAGAGGGATTAGGAGAATACGGAGGGGGTAGGGGTAAGGAAGAGGGTAGGGGTCAGACAGTAGACTTTGGTCTGCCCGCGCAAAAATTATTTGGTCAACTTCTGTCCGCGCAAATGTCGTTCTCGGGTAACTTTCCGCGCAAAGTTGGTTCTTTTTTAAACCATCTTCCATCTTCTTTTGACCTTTCCGCGCACTTGCTTCATCGTCCGTGCGCAGATCCGTCCGCGCAAATGTAGACAAAATTAATTTTTTCCCGCGCATGAAAAAAAAAATGTAATATACCCCGCGCCAAGAAAAATACTCTACAGTCTGGGTAAGGGGTAAGGATAAGGGTGAGGGTTGGGGTTGGATAGGGATAAAGGGAGGGGGTTAAGGGGTAGATGTTGGGGTAATAAGGGGGTTGGGTAGGAGTGGGGGGGAGAGGGAAGTGTGGAAGGGGCAGAGGAATTAGAGTCAGGGGAGGGAGAAAAGGAGATAGGGGAAAGTAGAATATGGGAAGAGGGGATAAAGAAGAGAGGGGGGGGATGTGAAGGGGTGGGGGTAATGGGTAAGAGGTAAGGGAAAGAGAGAAAGGGAAATTTTGTATAGTGAGTAAGAAGGTAAGAGAAATGAGAAAGGAAATTTTGTGGATATGTTTGTGAGAGGATGAGAAATAGGGAAAATTGGGGTAATGGATAGAGGGAAAGGAAGAAAATTTTGGAGCGAGAGGGAAAAAGGGAGGGTAGTAGGGAGACGGAGTGGACTAGGGAGGAAGGGCAAGGCAAGGACATAAAGGTCGGCCCTGGCGGAGTTCCCTTGCTTTGAGAAACTGCGGCTGGCGGAGGGTGGAGGGAGGGGCGGGGGACAAGGAGGAGAGCGGGGGTTGGTGGATAGATGTGTCGGGGGGGGGGTATGTGCCTTGCCACAATGTTCACTTTTTTTGGTGGTTGAATATATATTTTTGTTATATATGTTTTTGTTCTTGTTTGTTTTTTGTATTTTTTTTATTTATTTATTTATTTTCTTTTTTGCTTGCGACAATTGGGAAAAGAATATGGTAGTAGTCTATATAGGCCTATTTGGGAAAAGAGATAGGTGGTATATAAATATTTTGTGTGATTTTTTTCCCCTGAATATATATGCTAGGCATTTTGATTCTTTGTTGATTGTTTTTTGTCTGCGTTTTTTTATATGTCGGAGGAAAGAAAGTCGGCGGATGGAAGAGCGATAGAGCCATGGAGCCGTTTTTCTATGGTCTGGAAGGCGCTCCGTTCGCAGACGATCCTTGCGGAAAGCCTCAGATTCAGACGGAACCCCAGACATTGACGGAAAAAGCGCCAGTGTGATAGGGCCTTGAGACGTAAATACCTTGAATCATAAACGATATCATAAGAATTAGACGTGTATATTGTCTCTATACACAATATATGTATACTTACATGTGTCTGTGTGTGTACATTATGTGTGTATGCGTCTGTATGTGTATTACTACGAGTATGTGTGTACGTATCTGTGTGTGTGTTAATGCGAGTATGTGTGTGTGTGTGTCCCTGTCTGTATGAGTGTGTATGCTGCTTGCAATTCAAGAAATAATCTTGAGTTATTCTATAAGATTATGTCTCATTTTCCTTTGATTTTGTGCCATTGAACAATAGATATTTTTCCTCCATTTTCACATTCTAATCTTGTGATTTTTTTATCTTCTCAGGTCATCTATTATTTTTGTTTTATCTCTCTTCATTTTTTCCTTCTCTTGTTATCAGCTGATATAAAGGAACATCGGCATTTCCTTATAATGCAAACAAGGATTTCTATTGATGATAAGATCTGTCGTAACCATGGCAACGGGTCTTACCTTTATCCCTTGCTCCATCGACGAGACTGCTACTACTTCTGCTGCTGTTAATGTCATTGCTACTATTGCTACAACTACTGATGTTGATGTTGATGTTGTTGTTGTTGTTGTTGTGCGTGTGTGTGTGTGTGTGCGTGTGTGTGTGTGTGTGTGTGTGTGTGTGTGTGTGTGTGTGTGTGTGTGTGTGTGTGTGCGTGCGCGCGCGTGTATTTCTGATACTACTACTGCTTCATTTAATGTTTCTGCAACTTTTGTTACTACCAATATTACTGCTATCGTTGTTTTTTTCTTTCTAATTTAAAACATCCAGATTTCTTAAAGCCATACACCCAACACCATTTTTTACTAAATATACACCTGTAGGCCGGTCGGTAGAAGTCGTAGAGGGGATATGAAGACAACTTTTTTAGCGTTTAGACAGTAACGAGGTTGGGGAAAATACGATGTGCAACATTTCTGCAAGATATTTTCTGTATTCACAAAATTCGTGTGATCTGACTTTGTGTTTCACTTTTTTTCTTTTTTAATTTTTCCATCTTCTCCTCCTCCTTGTTTCTTCCTCTCAAAAGGGGGTCCTTGGTGACAGTCTGTGATATGCAGGATTGAGAGGTTAATTGCAATGTTGCAGAAAGGAGCAGAAATGATAGTTTTCACACACTGCATTTTGTGCATGTGACAGCATCGTGTGACCATGATGACGACTATATGCACCAACTAGCTTGCCGGGATGCGCGAATTAATGATACTGTGGATCAGTGTTGGTGTTCATGTAAACATAGAGCAGAAAAAAAGAAAGGAAGAACAAGGAGGTGGAAAAGGAAGAAAAGGCTAGAAAACGTAAACAAACAGCAAACCAAGAAAACGGGTGGAAAGGAAACTAAGAAAATGGTATACGTCTTTAGATAAAGTGAAAACGAAATAAAACGAAAAAAAGTAAAGTTACCCAATGTCCAAGTTTCTTTTACACAATAAGCTGTGTTTTTATGCGGTTCCTGCGTCGCCTCTCCATGCCGCCTCCATTCGTATTATGATGCATGGCGCTATTGGACAAGGTCTATATAAGTACTTATGAAAGATGGAAATAATGCACTACCGGGGACACTACCGGGTTATATATTCATAAGTACTTATATAGACCTTGCTATCGGAGTGAGGTCCCGGGAATCACACGAACATTCTCATAACATGTTACGTTATGTTAAAGAAATATGATGTATATTGTATATACGAATGTTCTAAAATATTAGCTTAAGTTTACATTCACTCACCCTATTTAATTTATTAATAGCACAAGATCAACACGGAAATTAGTCAGACGGAAACGGTCGTAACCATCTTGGTCTGGGAGGCGTTCCGTTCGTAGACGATCCTTGCGGAAAGCCTCAGATTCAGACGGAACCCAGAAATTAATATTAGCTTAAGTTTACATTCACTCACCCTATTTAATTTATTAATAGCACAAGATCAACACGGAAATTAGTCGTGGCGGAAAAAGTGCTAGTGTGATAGGGCCTTGAGACGTAAATACCTTTAATTGTTCCTCTTGCAATGCCTGGTGTTGCTGTGATGATGTCGACTTGGTTTTCCCTTGGTTGCTCGCCATCGTCCATTTCCAATTTTGGTAAATAATTCGGATTGCAAGAGAGGGTCGGTTGTGGTGTCCCCGGTGTGAGTGTCAGCGGAATCCGATCCCCTTCCCCCAACGCACGCTGGTAATTCCATTATGTCAGTCATGTCCAAAAGACCAGTGCGGAATAGTTGATGTCACTGAGATTTGCTTTACTTTTACTTTTCTTCATTCTTCTCCTCCTACTAGTAGAAGTAATAGGTCTGCCACACCTGATAATGGTAATGATGATATTAATATTTACAATAGTAATGAATAATTATTATGATCATGATGATCATATTAATGATGGTAGTGATATTGATGATGATGGTTATATTATTATTACTCCTAATAATAATGCTCCAATTATTTCTGCTACCATTAGCACTGCAACTGAAATATCTCTAACTGCTATTCTTTTTTCCAATTATTAATGTGTCAGACGTGAGATTGCAGCCTTTGTTATTGCATCTTGGTTCTCTTGCCTTTTCCTTTGTTTTTCTTTTCCTCTCTTCCTTATCTCCCGGTTATACGTTTTTGTTCATGTCACTATTTTCTTTTGATCATTTTGTTTTCCCTTTCTTTTTTATCGTTGTATATTTTTACAAGTACTTATTTTCCCTCTCTCTCTCTCTCTCTCTCTCTCTCTCTCTCTCTCTCTCTCTCTCTCTCTCTCTCTCTCTCTCTCTCTCTCTCTCTCTCTCTTCTCTCTCCTCTCTCCTCTCCCCCCCCCCTCTCTCTCCCTCTGTGTCTCTCTCTCCCTCCCTCCTCTGTCCCTCTGTCCCTTTCTCCCTCCCTTCTTCTTTCCCCCATCTTCTTCCCTCCACTACTCCCCCCCCCCCAGTAACTCAGCTGGAAGAAAGGTGTTGCCAAATGCCGTGCCTGATTTAGGAAGTTGGGAATAACTCCATTGTGTTTGAGGGTTGGTGACACTGTGGGTGGTGCCTGAGGCTTGCAGGAGGAAGCTCGTGCCTCTTTTGTTTTCTTCTTTTTGTTTGTGGTTCTTCCTTTTGTTTTTGTTTTTAAGTTCTTCGGTTTCCTCTTTGTTTTTTTTTTTTTGTTGTTGTTGTTTTCCCCGGTGAATTTCCTTCTCCGTCTTATTATCCTCTTCTCATTTTTTCTTCTTGTTCTTCTTCCTCTCTTCCTTTCCTCCCTTCCTCTCTTCCTTTGTTGTCAACTTCCTCTCCTCGCCCTTTCTCCTCGACCTCCATCTCTTCTCTACTTCCTCTACCTCCTCCTCTTCCCACTCCTCCCATCCATCACTTTTTGTCTCCTTTCCTCCCTCCCTCCCTCCCTATATCCACCCTCTTCATCTCTTCTGTCTTCCCTCCCTCCTCTCCCCCTTTTACCCTCCTATATGGTCCTCTCCATTCTCGCCTCTTCCGACCTCTCCTCTCCTCTCCTCCTCCTCCTCCGCTTCTTCCATTTCCCTCCCACGCTAACTCCTCCTTCCCTCCACTTCCTCATAGCCCCTCTTTCCTTCTTTCCCTTCCTCCCACCTCAACCCTCCTTCCCTCCCTCCGCCTCCCTTACCTCCCCGCCTACTCCTTTCGATCACCCTTCCTCTCTCCTTCCCCTTCTCCCTCCCTCTCGCCTCCTTCCCTCCCCCACCTCCTCCTTGCCCTCCTTCCTCCACCCACACCTTCCCCTCCCATCCCCGCCTCTTCCTTGCCTCTCCTTCCTCCTTCCCCTACCCCAGCCCACCTTCCCCCTTCCCTTTACTCCCTCCCTCCCTCCTGTTCCCTGCCTCTCCTCCCTCTCCCTCCCTCCCTCCCACCCTACTGTTCCTGCCTCTTCCTCCCTCACTCCCTCCTGTTCCTGCCTCCCTCCCTCCCTCCCTGTTCCTGCCTCTCTTCCTCCCTCCCTCCTCTTCCCTGCCTCTCCTCCGCCCCTCCACCCTCCTGTTCCCCTCCTCCTCCTCCTGCCTTCCTGCCTCCTCCTCCTCCTTTCCTCCTCCTCCTCCCCTCCCCTCCTAGCCTCCCTCCTCCTTCTCCCTCCCTCCTCCCACCCTCCTCTTCCTGCCTCCTCCTCCCTCCCTCCCTCCCTCCTTCTCTTCCTGCCTCCTCCCTCCCTCCCTCCCTCCTGTTCCCGCCTCCTCTTTCCCTCCCTCCTGTTCCTGCCTCCTCCTCCCTCCTTCCCTCCTCTTTCCTGCCTCTCTCCCTCCCTCACCCCTCCTGTTCCTGCCTCCTCCTCCCTCCCTGTTCTGCCTCCTCCTCCCTCCCTCACTCACTTGCCTTCCTGCCTCCCTTTCCTCCCACCTCCCTCCTCTGCTCCTCCTCCCCCCTCCTCTTCCTGCCTCCTCCTGCCTCTTCTCCCTCCTCCTTCCTCCTCCCTCTCTCTTCTCCGCCTCCTCTTCCTTCCCCTCTGTCCTCTCCTCCTCTTCCTCCTTCTCCCTCCCTCCTCCTCCTCCCTCCCTTTTTTTTCCTTCCTCCTGCCTCTTCCTTCTCCTCCCTCCTCCCTCCTGTTTCCTTGCGCCTCTTCCTCCCTCCCTCCCTCCCTCCTCCCTCGTCCTCCCTCCTCCCTCCTTCCTCCCTCCCTGGCTCCTG
>NW_020869277.1:60065-65065 GCF_003789085.1 Penaeus vannamei | reverse complement strand
TTTTTTTTTTTTACATGATATTTACATATTCTTTTCATTCAAACATCTTTTTATTTTTTCTCCCCAGGAGTAGCAGGGATGTGTGCAAAGACGACAGTTGCACCTTTAGACCGTATCAAAATTCTCCTTCAAGCACACAATAAACATTATAAACATCATGGTAAGTATCATGGATATGGTAATTATGCAAGTTTGTAGACTGGAAAATTCATTATAAACATTGTGGCAAGTAAGTTGTAAATGTATTGCATTCAGAAATTATTTTGAATAATTTTTGGTAAGTGAAGATTGGTATTGCTTAACTAGATAGGTATTCCTAAACTAGACTGCCTTTTGGCAAAAATATTTATATTTAAAAGACAAAACAAAAGAGTTTCATTGGTTTCCATAAATGTAATAAGTGTTAAAAAATATATGTACAGAATCGTGCATAGCTAAAAGGTGGGAAGTAGCATTGTATGAGGTAGTCTAATCATGTTACCCTATCTCCTGGGATAATTCATGATTAAAAAGACAAAAGACCTTTTTTGTAGTATGCCTGCTGTACAAATCTATTATTTCATATTGGTAACATACACAAAATTCATTGTAACCCAATTTTACTTCAGGGGTATTTAGCGGTCTCCGAAATATAGTAGCACAGGAAAATTTCTTGGCCCTCTACAAAGGTAATGGTGCACAAATGGTCCGGATTTTCCCCTATGCGTCGACTCAGTTTACGTCGTTTGAGGTTTACAAGAAGGTAAGGACTCTGAATGGTTATCAGTAATTATCAGTGATTTTAATTCTTACCTTTATAAATGCATTGTAATGTTCTTGAACTGAATAAATTTGATTTAGACCTAAAATCTAAATCCAAATTATTTATATACAAGTAGATGGATATATGAATCTTTTTATATAGTTTTTTTTTTATTGTAATCTATTTTACTTCCTTTTTTTTCTGGAAGAAAATATTTCTACTAATAGAAAAAGAGGACCGAAAACATTATATGTATATAGGCAGACAGATGAATATAGAGGTAGATATATATCTAAAGGCAAATAAAACATAGGAAAGGGATAGGTAAGATTATGTTGTATTATTAATTGTATAGTCACATGCAAAATGAAGAAACACACCTACACACACACACACACACACACACACACACACTATAACAATTCCACTCTTTTCTTGTAAAGATCATATTTAGTTAGTTGATTATTTTGGAGTTTTTACTTTTTTACTTAATAGTACTTTGAGCACATTACTCTGGTGATAATTTCTTAGTTTATCTTTTATACTTGGTTCTCATTCAAGAATGTATCAAATGCGCTTATAGTAGAAACACGTGGTGGTAATGGTTAACAAAACATACTTATATTCCACTCCTTGATAATATGATAATGCTATAGTTCACTCTTTATACTGACACAGATCCATAAGGCTATAACTGAGTGAGCAAGAATGACCACTTCACTAATTCTTATATACAAGTTTTAGGCTGAATAGTTTTACTAGCCTTGCACAGTCCCTTAAATTTCATGGTTGTTCATACCCATGGTTGTTGATATCTATGTATGTTAATAACAATATACATGAGTATTAGTAATAATGAAATATATAACTAAGGTATGTATAAGAAATATATACTCCAATATGATTAAAGGGTTGGAATACTTACCAACTACCATACCTGTGATGTTGAACGTGCCCTATGACTTGTCTATTTGTTCATTATGTAGGACTATGGAATATTTGTTTTTGAGTCCCTGTGATAGTACACACACACACACATGCATGCATTCATTCACACATACTATCACAGTAAACATTTAGAGATATAAGAAAATAAAGTGTAGATCTGTATTTGTTAACAATTTCTAGATGTGGTCCTGAATGCAGCATATTTTGGCTAGGAGTTCCATAGATTTAAACATAATTCTAGTTTTCTTTGATAAAAATAGACTATATAAATAAAACTATCCTTTTTGTTCACATATACTTCCCACTTGAAATTGAATTCTTTACAGAAATAACTGTATTTCCAGGGAAATCACAATATGTGCATACAAGTATCTTAAGAAAGATATGAACATGTGCTGCTAAATTTTTCATTCCAGCTCTTGAATAATGTATGGGGCGACACAAAATACCTGAGCAAATTCACCTCGGCTGTTGCTGGTTCCTTAGCAGGTGTAACAGCAGTATTTTTAACGTATCCCCTTGATACTATACGTGCGAGGTTAGCCTTTCAAGTCTCTGGGGAACACAAGTACACTGGTATCGTTAATGCTGCGGTAACTATATTCCAAACTGTAAGTATGATTTCTATTTATTATTATTTTTTTTCTTTCTTTCCTTTTCCCATTTTCTTCATCTTCTTTCATATGAATTTCCTTTTTACAAATTTAAAATTAAGGTTGCCATACTAGATTATTCCTGTTACAGGTATAGTTACTGTTCTGTATATAATGAGTGCTTGTACCTAAAAATTATCTTATAATGATGCATTTTTTTTAGCTACCTGGATAAAATATTCCATAACTTTGATACAAATTTGCATGCACATGCAGTGAAATACATTGATACATTGATATTTATTACTGATGTTTAGTACTGCACACAGTATGTTAAAATAATCCTAACCAATTTTATCAAATCCATTCTCGCCCACAGGAGGGGGGTGCGAGGGCTCTCTACAGAGGCTTCACGGCAACGGTCTGCGGCATGATACCCTATGCTGGGCTGAGTTTCTATTGTTTTGAGCAGATGAAATATTTTTGTATGAAGTACCTCCCTGAATACACATGCAGCCCATGTGAGAAAAACACAGGTTAGTGGAGAGGGTGGGTCCACAGAGGTTGCAACAAGTAATGAAATGATGCAAATGAATGTTATTTATTTTGCATCACAAAATGTGAAATTCTTGTTTTTGATGTAAGAATGTATTGGTATCTTGATGAAAGTCAGACTTGTATTCTTTGACATATTTTATTTGTCTAGTAAAAGAAAAAAAGTGAGGTTGATTAAGTATTGCAAGGAGTCAGTTGTCTGGAGAAGTAAATTTGAAATCAACATATTTTGTTTTAGTCTTGGCTAATACAGAATCTTGTATCAAACAGCTGTTTCTCCTAAGAATTCGAAAAAATCCACTATGGTAGATATTTGAATGTTATTAGAAGTATGTATGATCTCTTACAAATTACTTTCATCCCATACTAAGTATGTGCTAAGTACAGTAATATCAAAGTATCAGGAAGAAACTTATACATTGCTACTGTAACATTATTGGAAAGACATAGTTTGATTCATTATAGATTTTATATACTACAAACAGATTCATTAGAGACTATGTTTTGGGGAAAATAGAGTATAAGTGTGGGATAATTATTGACCTATTACTCTAATTTCTTAGAGTAGATGACAAATACTCATTATATGTTAAACTCGAATGTTGTTCTGCCATGGTTTCTGTTGTTAATACCACAAGCCCAATAGATGATGTGCTGAGAGGACAGCACATCATGCTGTTTGGTGAGATTTGTTAAAGATTACATTACATGTCCAATATGTGAGTATCATATGGATATAATTTTTTTTTTTTTATAGAATTATTTATATCTATGTTATTATTGCAATCCATGGCATTGGGCTGTCAGAAGGTTAAAGGCAACAACATTTAGCAGCAGAGAACCAGCTACCTGTTCATGGGACTGTTATATGACTCATACCTTTATGCCATACTCTTATGCTCTTGCCTCTCCAAGAAGAGCTTTGTATGAAGTCTACTAGTTATTTCCCACCCACCTTTACTCTACTAGCTGCTTAACCTACCAATATTTTTTCTTTGTCAGTGCAACAGTTTACTGTAAAAAAACAGCCCAATCTTGAAAAGTTGCCCTATCAGATATAACACCATTTTCTCCTCTAGAAACTAATTATCTCATTTAGAAACATGATACATGTACATACTTGTTTTGAGGCAGTATCTTTTCATTAAGATGTATTTATAAAAAACTGGTTTGTTAGCATGCTGTTTATCATTTATCTTTTGTATTCATGTATTTAATGGTCTCCACATAATCTAAGGAATATGTGAAATAATCCAAATAGATGATAATTTTTCTCTTTCCTTTAATTCAGGACAGACCAACTGTTGTTTATCAATAAACATATAGAAGTTTATAATCAGTATCAGAAGGCATAAATAAAAGCAATAAAACTCCAAGCCTTTTCAGGGCACAGAGCCTAAAGTAGCCACCAGTGTCATGGCATGTATGGATGCCACCAGGAATTCAGGGCAATCTTCATCATGGCATGTATATGTGCTATCATCATCATTAGGGATAATGACTCTATCATAGAACATTGACAAATAAACAAACTAATTTCTCCAAATCCTCACAGGTGGCCTTGTACTCTCAATCCCGGCCAAACTCCTGTCAGGGGGTCTGGCAGGCGCGGTAGCCCAGAGCTTCTCATACCCCTTCGACGTCACCCGCAGAAGGATGCAGCTGGCGTGGATGACCGAGGAGACAAGGAAGTTTGGGTGAGTGAGCAAGTGAGAAGGGTTGTGTATTTTGTCTTTTTTCCTATCTTTCTTTCTTTCTTTTTTCTTATTTTGGGGATGGTGCTGGTTGTTTGGATTATTTTTTTCATTTTTACCATAAACAGTAATATATAAATATATAATATATATATATATATATATATATATATATAATATATATATATATAATATATATATAATATAATATATATACATATATAAAATTATATATATATATATAATATATATAGTATATATATATTATATAATATATATATATATATATATATATACATATATATGTATATAATATATATAAGTTATATAATATATAATATAATATATATATATATATATAATATATATATATATATACACATATATATATACATATATATAATATATAATATAGTATATATAATATGTAACAATATATAATGTTATATATAATATATATATATATAT
>NW_020869277.1:17500-25000 GCF_003789085.1 Penaeus vannamei | reverse complement strand
CAAGAATTTGAACAATTATAGAAAAGCGTTTATGAATATAACATTTTTTTCAGTGGTGGAGCGGAGGGGGGGAGGGGGGTGTTCGAAGGTCTTGTCTCTCTATTCAAATTTAAATGTTTTAAATACGTGACCTCTATTATTTCTTTGCTTGTTTCCCCCGCTGTTTATCAAACCTCCTTTTCTCCTTATTTTTGTTTCATTTACTTTTTTTTTCTTTTGTGGTGTGTGTGTGTGTGTTTTTTTCTGTTAGTGCTTCTCTTTCTTACCTTTTTTTTTCTCTCCGTCCTTCCACTCTCTCCTCCTTTCCATCCTTCTCTTCAATCTCTCCAGATTTCAATTCCATATTCCAATTATTTTTTTTCTCTCTTTCCCCTCCCCTCCTCCTTCCTTCACCCTTCACACACCCCCACCCCGACTCTCTTATACCTTTACAACCCTCTCCCTTCCCCCCCCCCACCATACCCCTTCTAGAACCCTTTCATCCCTTCCTTCTTCTATCTAATTCCCTCCTGATCTCTTTCCCTCACCCATTAACCCCACCTTTCCTCATCTTTCCTTTCTTCCCTCTTCTCTTCCTATCCCCTTCCTATCCTTCCCCTTTTCCCTCTCCCTCTCCCCCTCCCCCCTCTCCCCCCCCTTCTTCCCTTTTCTCCCATTCCTTATCCCTCTTTTACCTTCCCCTCCTCCCTCTCCTTTTCCCATCTCCCCATTCTTCCTTCCCCTCTCCCATTTCCTATCTCCTTCCCCCTCCCCTCTCCCCTTCCCCCACATACCCACCCCTTACACCCTTCTCTTTTCCTATTCCCTCCCCTCTCTCCCTCTCCCATCCTATCCCTTCCCCCTCCTCTTCCCTTTCCCCCCACATACCACCCTACCCACCCTCTCTTTCCTATCCCTCCCCCCCTCCCTTTCTCTTCTTTCCCCCACATTTTTAACACCCCCCTAACCCCCCCCAAAACCCTCTTGCTTATTCCTATTTTCCCCCCCTAAATCCTTTTCCCCTTCTTTTCCCCCCNCCCTCTTCCCCCCACATACCACCCCTCTACCCCCTTCTCTCCCTTTCCCCCCCCCTTCACCCACACACTCAGAAGAAAACCGAATAAAGATATTAAAGTGTTATTTGCCAATGTCATTTTTTTCACCCGAGAACGGCAAGGAAAGTCAGACCGAGGTTGTGGTCGACGAGGGAGAATGTCAAGGGTGGGCGAGTGGGCGGGAGTGGCGGAAAGGTGGTGGGGAGGGGGGGGGGGGGAGTGGCGGGAGAGTGGCGGGTGGGGGTGGGGGGAGGGGGGAGGGGGAAAGGTGGGTGGAGAGGGCGGAGGGGGAAAGGTGGGTGGGTGGGGAGGGGGGGGAGGATAGGTAGGGAGGAGTTGGTTGGGTGGGTAGCGGAGGAGAGAGGAAGAAGTGGTTGAAGAGGAGGGAGGAGGGGGAGGGAGGGAGGGAGGGAGGGGGGAGGAGAGAGAGAGGAGAGAGAGAGAAAAGAAAGAAAGAAAGAAAGAAGAAAGAAAGAAAGAAGAAAGATAGAGAGAGAGAGAGAAGAGAGAGAGAGAGAGAAAGAAAGAAAGAAAGAAAGAAAGAAGATAGATAGATAGAGAAGGAAGAGAGAGAGAGAGAGAGAGAGAGAGAGAGAGAGAGAGAGAGAGAGAGAGAGACCTAGATAGATAGATAGATTGATAGATAGAGAGAGAGAGAAATATAGCCAGTTAGACAGACAGAGAGACAGAGGAAAAAACAACCAGAAAAAAAAACAAAGAGAGAGAAATCAAAAACAATTAAAGAAACAATCCCAAATTACTTAAACTGTTTGGATTACAAGTAATTCCTCCCTCTCCCCCTTTCCCCACCCCCACCCCCACCCACCCCCCTCAAAGAAGGCCAGGAGAATGGGAGGTCGTTATAGCGAGGTTTTATTACTGCCTTTAGCGAGAGTGTCTGAAACGTGAAGTGTGTACAAGAGAGAATAAAATAAAAAAAAGGAAATGATGTAAGAGCGAGAAAACGGGTGAAAATAGATAGATTGATTAATAGATATTTGGATGTATATGTAGATGTTATATGAGTATGTATATTCATATACATATATAAATGTAGACACTGATAAATATATGTATAGGTAGATAGATAGAGAGAAAGGGAGACAGAAAGAGAGCGAGAGATACAGAAACTGAATACATGTTGAAGAGAAGTAGACATACATGCGTATGTGTGTGTGTATCTACGTCTATATCTGTCTGCACCACACACACACACACACACACACAACACACACACACACACAACACACACACACACACACACACACACACCACACACACACACACACACACACACACACACATACACACACACACACACACACACACACACACACACACACACACACACACACACACACACACACACACACACACACACACACACACACACACACCAGACACAAACACACGCCACACACACACACACACACAACACACACAAACACACACACCTATATATCGAGAAAGGGAAAAGTAAAAAAAAAAAAGGGGGGGGGTTGGAAGCACACAAGCGTGAGAAAGACGAAAATAGAAACAGCAACAGGAAGAGGTAGAGATGAAAGTACCAACCAAGCGAACGACAGAGAGGATGCTAGGAGAAGGGATGTGTGTGTGGGGGGGGGTGGCAGGTGGGGGGGGGAGGAGCTGGAGAGACCTCAATCTTCCTGTCATCTTGAATAAAAAGCAAATTAGAAGAAATGATAAGTCAAATGATGATAATGGTGGTCATAGAATATACACATTTACAGAAATAATTATGGCGAAAAAAGCATAAACAATCACAGATAAATAAACCGATAAAACGCAAAAGCTAAATAATAGATAAGAAAATAACAGATAAATCTATAAAAAAAATAATAACGCCTAAATAGAGAAAAGAAAACTGAAGATAATGATAATAATGGCAACAAAGAAGACAAAAAACAAAACAAAGAAACATGATAATGATGATAATGATAACAACGACAGCAGAAAAGACAAATAAACATAATAATTATGAGAAAAACACGGATATAAACAATCACAAACTATCATACAATCAAAAACAAAACTGATAGTTAATGGTAACAAAAAAACAAAAAAAATAGTTAAAGATGATAACGATAATAATGAACGTTAACAATAGTAACATACTAATCGGTATCTCGGTAGTTACTAATGGTTTAGCAAGTTCTAAGAACCACCTAATTAGCTGTTACGCTTTAAATGTTAATCACCGCCACGTAATTATCGACCTTACATTCGGCATTCCTCTCTTAAGTGTTAAATGCCTCCCTGGTGATTACCGATTACTCCCGTAAGTGAGAATTAGCTTCTAAGTGGTAATAAGGTCGGTCGTTTCCTTCTCGCTGTCGAATATCGTGTGTTCACTTTCGAGTCACTCTTTCTCTCTCACCCTTTTCGAGATTTGTATTTTTTTTTTATTTTATTGTATTCTCTTCCTTTGTTCTTTATTTTGTATTCTTGTTTTTTTTATTGTATTCCCTTCTTTTATTCTTTATTTTTTTTATCTGAATTTTTTTTTCACTTTCTATGTCTAATCTCTTTTTGTTTTTTTTGTTTTTTGTTCTTTCTTTTTCCTCGTCTTTTTCTTCCTTCTTTTACCGTTTCGTGTTTTCTTCCCATCTTCCTTTCATTTTCTTTCTCTTTTACCTATTATCTTTCATTCTTCGCTTCTTTTTTGTCTTCCATTCTTTCCTTCATTTCCTCCTTCTCTTCCGCCTCTCTTTCATCCTTTCATCCTTCTTGTTCTCATCCTTTTATCTTCTCCTTTCTATCCCCTTCTTATCGTCCCTTCCCTTCCTTCCCTTCTTCGTCCTTTCATTTTTTCCTTCCTTCGCTTATTTCTATTTATCTTCCTTCCCCCCTCTCTTCTCTCCCTTTCACCCTCTCCTTCTTCCCTCCTTCGTCCCTTTCATCCTCCCCTTCCATTACTTTATTCACTCTATTTCTTATTTCCCTTTCTCTCCCCCCCTTTCCTTCCCTCTCTTCTCCCCTTCCCTTTCACCCTCTCCTTCTTCCCTTCACTTTCTCTTACTTCCCCCCTTTATTCACTCCTTTCTTATTTCCCTTTCTCCCCCACCCCTTTACTTCCCTCTCTTCTCCCCTTCCCTTTCACCTCCCTTCTTCCTCTCCTCCTTCCCTTTTATTCACTCTTATTTCTTACTCTTCTTTCTCCCCTTCCCTTTCACCCTCTCCTTCTTCCTCTCTTTCCTCCATCTCCCATTTACTCACTCTTATTTCTGATCTTCTTTCACCCCCCCTTTTATTCACTCTTATTTCTTATTTCCCTTTCTCCCCCCCCTTTCCTTCCCTCTCTTCTCCCCTTCCCTTTTCACCTCTCCTTCTTCCTCTCCTTCGTCCTCCCCATTTACTCACTCTTATTTCTGATCTCCCTTCCCCCCCTTTATTCACTCTTATATTTCCCTTTTCTCCTTTTTCCCCTCTCTTCTCCCCTTCCCTTTCACCCTCTCCTTCTTCCGCTCCTCCTTCCCTTTCACCCTAAAGCATTCTCTTGTCTCCCTTCACCCTCACCTTCTCCGATAAGGTGAACATCTTACATTCTCCTCAACTTCACTTAATTACAGGTAATATTTTTTTGCTTTTTTTTTCTTTGTCTCTTTGTTTCTTTTTTATTTCTTTAATCTATGTATTATTCGCGTTGCAGTCGTTATTTTTGTTTATTATCATTAATACTTATTGTATGTAGTTATTTATCTTTACTTGCAGTTTATGGTTTTTGTTATTGTTATTGTGGTTGTATTGTAAATTACGGATTTTTTTCTCTGATTATATTATCTACTATATCTTTGTAATTGCTGTTTTTTACCATTTCTCTTACCTCCTTTCTTTATCGAATTTTTTGAATTTGATATTTTTTTTCTAGACAGGAAAAATGAATAATATATAAATAAAACATAAACCGAAAAAGACACACAAAAAAGGGTTTGAAATGTCACACAAAAAAAAAAAACACAAATCAAAACAATAACAAAACAAGAAACAAACAAACACAAAACAAATCACGCCAACAATCGAGCACAGAGAACAAAACAAAACAAGACAAACAAACAAACAAACAAGGCCGAGAACTCCCCCGAAGGAAGAAGAGTTTCTTGGGTCAGCGTGAAGAGGGGGGTGAGGGGAGGGAGGGGGAGGGGGGTGTAATTGAAGAGCTGATCCGAATGTTTGAAAGATTTTCATTCTTTATTCTTTTCTTTTTCTTCTTCTTTTCTTCTTTTTCTTTTCTTTTTTTCTTCTTCTTCTTCTATTTCTTCTTTTTCTTCCTCTTCTTTTTTCTTGGGCAGGAAAATGTGAGTGTGTTTTTTTTCATGTTATTTTGTTATCTTTTTTTCTATACATTTTCATTTCTTTTTCTTTTCATTAATTTTCTCCTGTCCTCTCTCTCTCTCTCTCTCGTCTCTCTCTCTCTCTCTCTCTCTCTCTCTCTCTCTCTCTCTCTCTCTCTCTCTCTCTCTCTCCTCCTTCCCTCATCCTCCATTTCTCCACTCACTCTTTCACTAACTCACACAATCACGCAGTCAATTTCACTCATTCGCCGTCACTCTCTTTTTCTCAGACACTCACGCTCACTCACATACACGTTCTCTCATACTCTCACCCGCTCCTCCTTCCTTACATCACACACACACTCACTTTACTCAGTCACTCACACACACACACACACACATACACAAACACTAACAGTCACTCCACACACCACACACACACTTCACACTCACACACACTCAAATCACTCAACTCACTCACTTCACTCTCTCGCTCACTCACTCATCTTCTCACTCACTCGCCTCACTCCACTCACTCACTCACTCACTCACACATACTCACTCACTCACTCACTCACTCACTCACACACACACACATCACACACACACTCACCACTAACCCCCCACTTACGGGCCACCCACCCTCCCACTCATATTCAACACATGCACACACTCACTCACTCACTATACTCATCTTCACGTCACTCACTCACCCACCCACCCACTTCACCCACTCGCCTCGCTCTCATATTCCCACTCCTCACCCTCCTTCATCCACCGCCAGGATAAAGGGAGAAGGGAGAACGAGAGACAGAAGTGAGAGTGACAAGAGTGAGTTCTCATAGCAACAGAAGGTGACCGGTTCTTGGACTAGATGTGGAGACCTGTTTTGTAAAATGAGGGGACGGGGAGGAGGGAGATGGGAGGCGAGGCCGGTAGCTGGGGCGGGGAAGTGGAGACGGGAGAGGAGGGGAGCGGAGTTCAGCGGATGAGGAGGGAGTGGAGAGGCCAGTGGAGGGAGAGTGGGAGGCGAAGTGGGGTATAGAACCGGGATGGCAGGGAGGGGAGAGGCAGTGGAGCGCGAAGACGGCCGGATAGGAGGAGGGGGCAGAGGGAGCGCGAAGTGCGGAGAGGGTAGAGAGGGAGGGCAGTAGGGCGAGGTGGAGAGCGGGATGGGAGGAGGGAGAGGCAGCTATAGGAGAGTGGGAAGGGAGGTCTGAGAAAGGGAGGGAGGGAAAATGCGTAGTGGAGGGGGAGTGGGAGAGTGAAAGGAAAAGGAAGGAGTGAGAGAGAAGAGGAAGGAGAGAGAGAGCAATAGAAGTAGTAAGAGTAAGATATATCTATATATCTATTATAATTATATATATATATATATATATATATTATATATATATATTATAGAGAGAGATATAGATGGGACAGCGGACAGGGAGAGAGAGGGAGAGGTGCCAGAGAGAGAGGGAAAGGGAGGGAAAATGAAGAGAGAAGGTAGGGGTAGAAGAGAGGGGAGAGGTAGGGTAGAGGAGGAGGGGGGGAGAGGTAAGAGGGAGATATGGGAAGGGGAGGCGAAGGAAATAATTTATGGGGAAGTAAGGAGGAGAAAGGTTGTAGTGAGGAAGGTGGAAGGTGAAAGGGACAATGCGATAGGTGAGGAGAAGAGAGAGAGGGAGGGAGAGGGGGGGGAGAGAGAGGAGAGGAGAGAGGGGGGGGGAGAGAGGGAGAGAGAGAGAGAGAGAGAGAGAGAGAGAGAGAGAGAGAGAGAGAGAGAGAGAGAGAGAGAGAGAGGAGAGAGAAGAGAGAGAGAGAGAGAGAGAGAGAGAGAGAGAGAGGAGAGATAGAGGAGAGAGAGAGACAAGAGAGAGAGAGAAGGGAGAGAAAGATATAGATAGATAGATAGATAAGATATAGAGAGAGGGGGGGGAGATCTGGGGTTTAGGGAGGAGGGTAGTGAGAGGAGGAAAGGGGGAAGGGAACACGAATGAGGGAGGGAACATGATTCGACGAAAGGAAAGAAAGAAGAATGGAGAATTAAAACCGAATTAAAAGAAGAAGAAGAAAAAAACGTCCTTTCCTGAAAGAGGAACAAGCCAGAACAAAACCGCAAAGCAGAGATGGATTAAAGATAACAAACAAAACAAAGAAAGAAGGAATAAGAGAAAGACGGTCACAAGAAA
>NW_020869277.1:10000-12500 GCF_003789085.1 Penaeus vannamei | reverse complement strand
TCTCCCCCCCCCCCGTTAAACCACCACTTACCCCCCCTCCCACCCCCCCCTTCCCACCCCCCACCTCCTTCCCCCACCCCCCACCTTCCTTCCCCCTTCCTTCCCACCTTCTTCCCCCCTCCCACCTCCCCCACCCCTTTCCTTCCACCTCTCCCACCCCAAACCCCCTCCCCCCCCACCCACCCCGAATGCACCGTTTTAACCAGTCGTCTCGTCTATTCGTCCTTCAGTGTTAATCCCCGGTATGCGACCTTCCCCTCCCCCCCCCCCTTCCCCCCCGTGGTATGTGTTACCTCATTCCTCTTTCCCATATCGCCCCTCCCCCTCCCTCCCTCCCTCCCTTCCTCATTTCTCCCCTTCTTCCCTCCTTTTCTTTTTCTTCTTTCCCTCCGTTTCTCTTCACTTGTTTTTTTTTTCTTTTTCTTTCTTTCTTTCTTCTTCAGCAGGTTTTCTGATTATTTATTATGATCATCACTATCGTTATTATTATTATTGCTATCATTAGTATTATTATTGTCACTTATTAGTCTGATAATTTTATTATCATTGCCATTACTATAATCATTAATATTATCGTCACCATATTATCATGAATATAATTATCTTGATTATCAATATCACTAGAATCAATATCATGATCAGCGTCATTAGTATCATCATTATTAATGTACAGATTATTAATTCAGTTATTATTATTGTATTTGAAGTATCATCATTATCAATATATTGTCTTTATTTTTGCTATTACCATTATCATTTTCAATCCTCATTACTTTCATCAACGCTCATAAGCCATAGCGTTTGAAAATATTACCAGACGCAATCGCCTGGCAGTTCGTGGATATGTAATCCGGATTCACGCATGCAGGAGCGTTCGTAAACACTGTCCACTCGTCCGAATCCACGTTTTCACCTTCTCTTCGCTAAGAAAACTAGTCTGAACTGTTCGTGTGTGCGTGTGTGTGTGTGTGTGTGTGTGTGTGTGTGTGTGTGTGTGTGTGTGTGTGTGTGTGTGTGTGTGTGTGTGTGTGTGTGTGTGTGTGTGTGTGTGTGTGAAAGTATCCCCAGAACCCCAAATAAAGTCATTATCCCTCCCCCACCCCCAACACTCCTCCATTTACTACCTAAGAGGCGCATGGGACATGATTATTGACCCCCCCCCCCGACCCCCACCTTCTCACATAACCCCTCTCCCAGTCTCTTTCCCTCCCCTCCCTCCCCCTCCCTTCCCTCTCTCTTTTCCTGCATTTAGCGTCACTTCTCTCTGTCGCTCTTTTCTTTTATTATATTCCTCTCTGGGAAACGTCAAACCCCATCTATTTAATTTCTTTGTTTTTATTTATCGTCTGCCTGTGTGTCTGTTGTGTTTGCGTCTGTGTCTGACTGTCTGCTTGTCTGTCTGTCTGTGTTATCTCTCTCTTCTCTCTCTCTCTCTCTCTCTCTCTCTCTCTCTTCTCTCTCTCTCTCTCTCTCTCTCTCTTCTCTCTCTCTCTCTCTCTCTCTCTCTCTCTCTCTCTCTCTCTCTTCCAAACCATGCCATAATAATGATGATGATTTGAATAATATGATAATATAATAATACTGAGGATAATGATAATGATAATATACTGTAAGTCACAAATAACATCATTCTTTTCTGTAATAACGAAGCAGTAATATTCGTAGTTGTTAAGTTTTATGAAATGAGTGGACAGTCTTAGAACGGATTGCTATTTAAATTAAATCAATCATAATAACAGTTTGTAGAAACTCACAAGACTATCATTGAAATAAAGAAAAAAAATCATAAACAATAATGATAACGCAAATTGATGTGTAAGCAAGATAAAAAAACGTAAAACAACACAAAGAGAAATATACTGAAATAAAAAACAATACAAACAAATAACAAGTAAAAATAAAACCAATGGTAAGTAGGTCGTGAACATGAGTTTCTAATTTCGTATGACTCGGCAGTTGTGATCTCATAACAACTTGATCGACGGCAGTTTAAGAAATGTTCGCAGACTTGGAAATTGTCGCAAATCTTATCATTCGACGGAAAACTCTCTCTCTATTTGATTAGGGGAGAGAGGAGGAGGGAGGGAGGAGAGAGGGAGAATGAGAGGGAAGAGAGAGGGAGAGGGAGAAAAGTGAGAGAGGGAGGGAGAGGAGGGGAGGGAGAGGGGAGGGAGGGAGGGAAGGGAGGGAGGGAGAGAGAGAGAAGAGAGAGAGAGAGAGAGAGAGAGAGAGAGAGAGAGAGAAGAGAGAGAGAGAGAGAGAGAGAGAGAGAGAGAGAGAGAGAGAGAGGGGGAAGGGGAAAGGGAGGACGGAGAAAAAAGTACTTATTCATCAATATGATCACGTCCATGACCACATTCGCCATCTTACACAGCAATCTTTTCTCATAGCATTATATATATATATATATATATATATATATATATATATATATATTATATATATATATGTGTATGTGTTTGCGCGCGTGCGTGTGTACGCATGTATAAATAAATATATG
>NW_020869277.1:0-2500 GCF_003789085.1 Penaeus vannamei | reverse complement strand
CTACCCCCTATTACCCCTACCCTCTCCAACCCTTCCCCACCACCTCCTCCCTCCCCCTCTCCCTCCACCTCCCTCCCCCCCCCCCCATCCCCACCTCCTCACCTTATACTTGACTCTTTTTACTCGTACCCCTCCCTCCTACGTTCCACTCCCTCCAACCTCTCACCTCCCTCACAACCCTCTCTCCCCTAACTCCCACTCCTCCCTCCCTCCCACTCCTCCTCCTCACCTCCACTCTACTCCTCTTTCCCTCCCTCTCCTCTTCTCTAATCCAGCCCGCGTCCTCCTACCTTCCACCGCCCCACCCTCCCTTCTCTCCCCTCCTCTACTGTTCCTTTCTATACTTTTCTCCCTACATTCCTTCGACCTGTGTTTATCTGTTCGTTACCTTTTCTTGTATTACCTACTTCCTCAAACTCCCTCCTACTCTCATTCCTTTCTTTACTCTCTCTTCAAGTCTATCTCTCCTCTCTCTCCTCTCCTTCCCTCTTTCTTTACTCCTCTCCCATTATCTTATTCTACTTTTTCTTCTCTCGCTATCTGCATTCACTTCTCTCTTTTTTCTCTCACCTCTTTGTACATGTCCCTCCTCCCTGACCCACTCCACTCGCTCTTTCGTGCTCTCTCTCTCACTCTCTACTCCCCCTCTCTCGTCTTCCTTCTTCTTTCGTCTGATTGCGTTCGTTATCTCGTTTATCTTACTTGTCTCTACTTGGTGTCTTTGTGTTTGCGTGTGTATTGGTGTGTATTGTGCCGTTTGAAGTGTGATAATGCTCTGTTCCTGTTGACCCCTACGGTGGTGTATTGCGCGTGTGTTCGCTGGCTGCGTAGTACCACTGTTGCGTCGGTTGTCTCTTGCCACTGTACCCCTTGTGTGTGTGTGCCGCCTGGCCGCTGTGTGTGTGCATATGCTATCCTAACTACACTTCAAGTGTCCCTTATATTCATCACTCATCCCTGTTTTATTGTAATTTCTATAAGCCGCAATACGCTTAATGATAATCCATCCCTTGCCATAACATTATCAACCATTCATCCAGTCATCTTCGCATAATCATTCATTATCTTCACCACCTTTTCATTCATTCCCCGCTTACCCCTTCAGCTCTCATCACACTTGCCACATAATTTAATTCTTGACATTCTTCCTTCAACCGAGTTCAGCAATACCAAAATAAGTAAGAAGATAAAAAGATAAAAATAGTATAAAACTTATAAACAACTAGAAGAAAATAAAAAAGAGCAGCAAGGAGACCGAGAGAGAGAGATGAGAGAGTAGAGAGAGAGGAGTGATGAGCCAAGCCAGACCAGAGGCGCAGGAGACGCCAGAACCGAGCAGAGAGAGACATGAGAGAGAGAAGAGATGAGCACGAGAGAGAGAGCAGAAAGAGCGAGAGAAGAGAGAGGGCAGACGACCTGCGAGAGAGACAGAGATCCATCAGAATCTGATAGACTCTCACGATAGTAGATAGACTGTAGCACTAGATTAGATAGATAACCGCCTACAGGAGATTATGATAGAAATAGATAGATTAGACTGTATTCCTGACGAAAATATGCTGTAACTGATAACTAGATCAGATACGACTGAGCCAATAGCTTACGAATCGAGATAGATACACCGAGAGAGCTGAAATAGATTGATTAGATAGAATAGACCCTAGAGGACCAAAGAGAGAGAGACTAGGAGACAGACAAGCACAGGCACACAGACCTACAGACACAGCACACGACACCAAGACAGCACCGACAGAAGACAGACAGACAACCTACCGATACGCAGCAGACAGATACACCGCGACTGCCGCCCTTAGACAGCCAGAACAACTTACACGATCACCCTACCTGCCTACTACGTTAGAAAAAGACTCGTCAAAGGGGCACCATGATAATTCTACACAATATATAAGAGCCATTCGAACAATTATGTTTTGAGCACTGTTAGAGTAGTGGATCACGCAGGGAAATCTCCGGATTAGGCTCAACGAGAGCTCCTATTAAAAACAGCTAAATGGCAAAGGGGGGTGGGGTGGGGTGGGTGGGTGTGGGTCGGGTTAAGGGGTGGGGGTGGTAGAACGGGCGTGGGGAGAAAAGGGGGAGAGGGTGGGAGAAGGCGGGGGGAGGAGGGAGAAGGAAGACGAGTATAGAGGGAGTTAGAGAGAATCAAGGGAAGGAAGGGAGAGGGAAGGTTTAGATAATGGAAGGTAGGTTGGGAGGGAAGGAGGGAGGAGAAGAGGAGTAGAGGAAGTAAAGAGAGAGAACTAAGGGAGAGGACGAGAGGTAGGGGAAACGTGATGATAGGAGTAGAGAAAACTTCTGTGTGTGGGAAGGGGAGACAGTGGGAAGGGTGAATGGGGGATTGGATAAGGGGAGGGTGGGTGAGTGTGGAAAAGAGAAGAGGGAAAAAAGAGATGAAAGGGGAAGAGAGAGAAAAAAAAAGAGAAAAAGAAAAGAGAGAGAAAAAAAAGAGAAAAAAAAAAACAAAAAGCGAGAGAGGACG
>NW_020869276.1:450048-457507 GCF_003789085.1 Penaeus vannamei | reverse complement strand
TAATAAACTATAACGCTAGTATCATCTCTGGATGAAAGTGTGCATCCTAAAACAGACACTCAAAAGCGACAAGGACATTCACGCCCAAAGACACTCAGCAAGAGAGTGGCCAACGCAAGCAAAAAAAAAGCACGTCGCAATGGAGGCGGTTCATACAGGTTTGAACAAGTGTCTAAAAAAGGTATTAATGGGAATGAATATCTCTTATTGTGAAGATTTTCATTATCATTCCTATCTTTTCTACGTTAATGTATGCCGTTTCTTTGGTTATTTTGAAGAGATTAGAATCATTATAAAGGAGAGAAATGTCGATAACGTGTGTCAGTGAAACCTGGGCTCATCCTGAAATACCAAGCAGTTTCATAACCATAGAAAATTATGATGTGCAGAGATATGGTGGAGTTTACCTGTATTTAAGAGATACCCTCACATGTAATACGCTGTAGTGGATATTTGATAGCCGAAGAAGGCACTGATTATCCTTTTTTTCATTCCCGACATTTTTTAAATTCATTCAGTACCTTGAAAAAAACTATCTCTAGAAATTATCAGCAAGAACAAAATCTATTTTCATCTTGGAGTTCTCAGCTGAGAAAGCAATATAAATAAATCAAGTGTAAAGTTCAATTTGATCATAAATAAGAAATGAAAAATAAGCTTGCAAAAAAGAGCCTACAACGGTCTATGAATTGAATAAATTCTATAAAGACATCAAGTACCACTCTCTGCACAGGCATTAATACAGCAATAGTTCTCGTCTGCTAACTATGACTTTAAATTTGAAGACGTGATGGCGACTGCCAATCATAAACACAAAAAGTAAAATGAAATTAACAATCATAACAATAATCATAAAAGTACTAAGGATATTAATAAAATCCGGTGACAAAAGCACGCTCCGACTGGCAGTCACTTTGTCAATATGTCATGGCCAGCAAATCGATTCCCTCGGAGACTTCATCAGCAGAGGACGTTGACAGACACACCAGTATTCTCACGAACGTGTTGATATGGCTTCCTAAAAAAAAAAAAAAAAATAAAAAAAAAAAAGTTGCCCTGTATGATAGAAAAAAAGAATCAAGAAGGTTTGAATATTAACAGGTTTAGCTCTATTAAATAGTTCGAATAATGTTAAATCTGTAATATGATTGGAAAAAAAAAACTTGAAAGAAAAGAAAGAAAGAAAATCAATGGAATATACCATAAAAATTCTGTTGAATAGATATAGATAAATTATATACACACACATGTATATATATACATATGTGTGTGTGTGTGTGTGTGTGTGTGCGTGATTGTGCGTGTGCGTATGTGTGTGTGAGTGGTGTGGCATCTGCATTTATTTATTTGATTATCTAATCATATAAAGAAAGAGATTATACGATGATAATAAAAATAGTAGTAATTATAGCAATAACAATAATAGTGATAATATTAGTGATGACATTGACAATCATGATGATAATAATAGTGATAACAATGTTAAAAGTAAAAATGACAAAGATGAAGTCATCAGTATCATTACTTTTGTTATCTTAACCAGGTTTCCCCTTTCATCGTCTTATTTCCCCCCCCCACTTATTACCACTCCCCCCTCTCTTTCTCACTCCTCTCTCCCTTTCTCACTTCCCTTTTCCTTCCTCTACTTGTCTCCCTTATCCTTTGGATTCGATGAATGCTGCGCCATCTATGGGCGGCGGGTAGAAGCAGGTGTCATGCTGGGAGCGCGAGGGGACTTGAGCCTGTGTGTACAACTGTTGATATGTATGTATGTACCCGTGTTTATATGTGTATCAGTGAGAGCGTGGTTGCGTGTGTGAAGTAATGAATGTGTGCGTGTGTGCGTTTGTGTTGCAATGAATCAATAGTTCGGACTTGGTAATATATGAAGCGTAACCTCATTGAATTTAGATTTCATACAAGCCAACCAAAATAGCAATGTTTAATTTCTTAATGTAGTCAAAATGCAATACTGTCATGAACCTTCATATTTCATAGAAGGAAACTCTTCTTTATGTTGAAATTTGATGCTATAATTCAGTAACTTATTCCCGAAATTAAATTAAAATGCTCTGAAAATTGTTGAGCGCGAAAAGAAAGTTTTACATTATGAATATGATGGAGAGTTCTAAAGATCATATACATTCTTTCCTCTCCCCTTTTAACTCTTATTTAGAATGCTTTAATGCATTAGTTTATGGCTGAAAATCACGTGCATATATTCATACCAGATAGTGTTATATACAAACTTCATTTCCCTGGCATGATTGCATTGCCTAAATGAAGGAGGCGAGCAGAACAGCGGGGAAGTGACTACGAATACGGCAGAAGAGCCCGCGATTGGTGTTCTGCGCATGCGTGGTGAAACGAACAAGCTGGCGGCGTCTCGACACGAGGAGCCGATACCACTCTCAATTAGGCCAGGTTAGGTTAAGTTAGGTTAGGTAAGGTTCGTACTTATTACCCGGAAATAACATTTTTATGCGCATATGCATATGTGTGACGTACGCCTAACGCGAGAAATCGGATACGGCTGGCGTGTCACCGGCCAGGCAGTATATTTAGTTCTTTTTTTTATTTCCTATCTTTCTTACCTAATTACCTCTTTAACCATCTCTCTTTCTCACTAAAAATCCTTTTATCCGAACACCAATGGACAAGGAACGGTGAGATATTCCAATTAAAAAAACACGCCCTTTACTTTTCCAGACCTCGCAACAAAACGTTTTGTAAGGAAACCGTTTAAAGTGGAACGCGCGATCAGGTTCTCTTGATTGATGAAATAAGAAACTTATCAGATTACTGAATGCTGGTTATGCAAGAGTGCGGTCGCTCTAGACATTCCTCGCTCGCTGCTGAGGAGAAGGACTTCCATTCATTCTTTCTTGGCAGGTGGCATGTCAAGCCCCAATTGTCATTTGTCTTTTTTTTTGTCTATCCCTCCACATTTCCTTGAGAAAGGAAGAGGAGTGATATCCATAGATGTCATTTGAACATCTGATATCTTTGAACAAACAGATATCATATATGAAGAAATGAATCTTAACTGATACATTGAGTCATTCGTAAGGTTAATTAGTTGCTGAACTAATAGAGAAATTGATTGACGGATTAGTAGATGGGATATACATAGTGCAATTAGATAGTTGATATACATAGGTAGAAAATGTGGTTTACATAAGGCCAATTTATTTTTCAAGAGTATTTTTAAACTCTGAACCAAAACATGTAATCTATATTCTAGAATTTGCATCTGCTCTCCTTACTAAACACCTGCCAGTGATTATGGTGGTGAGTTTCTTAATGCTTATTTCTCATGACTGTCTTCCTAAAATAATGTATTGCTAAATCATGAAGGATTCCATAACAATTTTGAAATTGTATCGCCTATAAAAGATATCAACATTGTCAGAATATAAACTTAACTTTAAGGTAAAATTTCAAAGTCTTAAGGAAAAAGACCACACGTGAACACCTGTTTAAGGGAATTTAAACTCATTAATTCATATTAGATATGACAAGAAATCAATAAAATGCCTCCGGTACCGTAGAGAGAGATTCACAAAAAAAAAAAAAATAAATAAAGTAAACACACGCACACACAAACATACGCAAACACACTTAGGAGACAAAAAAAAAAAAGAAAAAAAACACATACAAACACACACACACACACACACACTCAGGAGGACAAAACAAAGAAAAAAACACACACAGAGACACATACATACACACATATACAAACACATACTCGCACACAAAAAGACACACACATTCATACACACATACACACACACGAAGAGAGTTTATTGTAACAAGTACAGGAAAAATCCTAGATGAATAAAATATCTTAACAAGCAAGAAATGTTACGTTTGAATTAAGTTTGACAAATTAATCGCAATTACACAATGAAGTTAATGATTTTCACCAATATATGTTTTTCTTTACATAAGCACGCGTACGCACACACGTGTGAACATATCTTTAGGCTTGGGAATAAAATATGTATGTCAAAATGAAAATTCCTATTCATTTGAACTGCAACATTTCTGCTTGCCAGAACAAAAACATTTATCATGACATAGAATTATCGAAAAGAACATTTATTTAATCATTACTGTTTACACTGACATGAGAATTCATCTCTTGTATACATATAATAATATATATATATATATAATATTATATATATATATATATATATATATATATATATATATATATATATATATATATATATATATATATATATATATATGTGTGTGTGTGTGTGTGTGTGTGTGTGTATATATATATATATAATATATATATTATATATATATATATTATATATATATATATATATATATATATATTATATTATATATATATTCATTTATTTATTTATTATATGTATAGGAAATTTAAAAAGCAACTACTCGCCAGTACGAACGTTTCTTTCCCGCTGCTTCCGCTAATCTCGGCACGCACGCCCATCTCAACCAGCCTTAGGATCTCTGCTCTAACTTTAATCGTCTGTCAGTCACAGGGCCAGGGAACGACCCTGCTCCTCTGGCCTTGTAGAGTACAGCAAGATCTCTACCTGCTGCTGGTCGGTTGCTTCGGAGCCTCGCCACGGGAAAGGGTGCTCATGCACGCTCTATGGCATGCATGGAGATACCAGGAGAATAAAGACATATCACTGTGTATCACACGTAGTGGGAAATTTAATTAAAAATGAATGGCAGGCGAGCAAAGTACAGCTATACAAACCTTCCTAAGCATCTATATCAATATCAGTAAACAGCAACCACCCTTGACAACAGTAAATAGATACCATTAGAAGTCAAAGATACAAGTAAAAATTCCTAATACACAGTAGTATAAAGAACGTATGGAATATGTAACCCAACTGCAACTTCCCTTTCCCATATCTGCTCCTCCTCGCCGGCCATAGTCAGCACGGATCTAATTCAGACTCAAAACCAATGGAGATAGAACACGGACTGGAATCTATTCTACACTCGAGTCTCCGATTGTGAAGATAGATATTTTCTTTAAATCTGACTTTAACGTGTTTTATTATTAATATAGTTTATTATTATTATTATTATTATTATTTTATTATTATTATTCCTTCTTTCTCTAATTTCCTTTTTCTCTTTCTCTCTCCCTCAGTCAACGTAACCTAAGAACAAAGACTCGAATCCCGGTAAGCAGCTGAACTCAATATTCTGGAAGACGTCTTATTCGAAACTAATGTATAAGATCAGTAAAATAAAAGATTAACGTTTCGACTTTTTCAGAACAAACCCTTTGATTTCGAAAGAACCAGTATATCACAAGTTAATGCATTCCAATCCTACAGGTAATGGATTTAACCTCCGACTCGGAAACTATTTTTGGAATCGGGAATGTATCTGCCTTGCTGGAATTCCTCTGTCTCAGTATGTGTGTCTGTTTGTCTATTTGCCTCTCTCTCTCTTTTGCGTTTTTCTTACGTATGTAATCTTATACGTATCTATTTATCCGTCTATCTATATGCATATATAGATATATAGATAGATAGATAGATAGATAGATAAACGAATAATTATATTTATATATATATATATATATATATATATATATATATATATATATATATATATATATATATATATATATATATATATATATATACATATATATATATATATATATATATATATATATATATATATAATATATATATATATATATATATATATATATATATATATGTATGTAGTATGTAGGTATGTATGTGTGTGTGTACACGATTCATTTACATATGGTGTTACCATCTCTTCATGTTATTTTAATCCTCTTATATACGGAAAAAAACTATTTGATGAGCTTAACTAACGTTTGCAAGGAATCCACCGTACATATATTGTCAGATTAAGTTGGGAAAATGTTACTCCCATCTTCACTTTTTTATCACATTGAATTTTCATTTTCCTCGCCATTTAGACGATCAAAGAAAGCGAAATAGATCTCTGGCGAACGGTGCCTTGATCTTGACATGTGCTCGGCTTAGGGGCGAGGACGGGGAAGGGAAACCAGGCAGAGAAAGAAACGGAAATGGAGACAGAAGAGATAGGTAAAGGGAGAGAGATAGACAGAGAGAGAAAGAGAAAGAGAGAGGGAAAGAGACAGGCTGAGAGAGAGAGAGGGAGAGAGTAAACGAGAGTAAAAGAGATAGAGATAAAGAGAGGGAGAGACATAAAAAGAGAGAAAAAGAATAATGCAGGAGAGAGCAAACGAGAGAAAAAGACAGGGCAAGAGGCAGTGAAACATAAGATATATAATGTTAAAAAAGCACAAACCGACCGACAGACAGATAGACAGACAGAAGTGAGATGAGCAAGGAGATAAAGTGAAGGGGGCGAGCGAAAGTAGAAGAGAGAGAAAATTAAAGAATAACAGATATAAGAAAAAAAGTCAAGGAAAAGAAACGGACAAACATAAGCTCTGTAGAAGTAAAAAAGAAGATGAAAAATAAACAAAAGCACAAAGACAGACCTGGAAATTAGAATAACACAAAAAAGGGACAAGAAGAAAAAAAGAATTGGGAAGAAAAATTAGACGAACAGAAAACGAAAAAGGACGAGCCTGAAAGCGAACAGAAGCGAAAAGTCTGAAGGCGAGCGGAGGCCCAGAGATCGATCGTTGCCATTGAGTCCTGGTTGAGTCCTGGCAATAATTAAAGGACGGACTCCCGGAGGACACAGAAACGGCCATTTCATCCTGCGTTTCATTCTGACCATAGAGGAGAGGATAAGAAAGGGAAGGATAAGGATAAGACAGATGATGAGTATAAGGATAAGACAGAGAGGAAGGAAAAGTTTAAGAAAGAGAAGAAAAATCATAAGACAGAGAGGAAGGACAAGAACAAGAAGGGAGAAGAAGGGAAAAAAAGGATAAGACTGAGAGGAAGGAAAAAGATAAATCAGAGAAGAATGAAAGAAAATAGAATCATAGAAAGAAAATGAAACAAAGACAGCAATCAGGATAGGGAAGAAAGAGGCAGATCAGGGAGGTAAGGAAAAAATAATAAGTTACGGAGAAGGATATCGATGAAGACAGAAAACAAAAGGCTTATCAGTGGCTTCAAGATGCTGCCCCGCACTTGATGTCTCCTCGTTCACGCTCACGGGGGGTCAGGGATGCGCTGTTATTGTGTTGGGAGATGCTTCAAAAGGGACTCGAATGAAAGGAAGGGGGGTCGGAAGGGGAAAGAGAGAGAGAGAGAGAGAGAGAGAGAGAGAGAGAGAGAGAACAGACAGACAGACAGACAGACAGACAGAGAGAGACAGAGAGACAGAGAGAGAGGAGACAGACAGACAGACAGACAGACAGACAGACAGACAGAGAGAGAGGAGAGAGAGAGAGACAGAGAATGACAGAGAGAGTGTGTGTGTTGTGTGTGTGTGTGTGTGTGTGTGTGTGTGTGTG
>NW_020869276.1:430048-432548 GCF_003789085.1 Penaeus vannamei | reverse complement strand
ATATATATATATATATATATATACACACACATCAATCTATCTATCTATCTATCTATGTATTCATTATGTATTATGAAAACAATGATGATGATAACCTTTATAGTTCTAATCATCATATTCATAAAGATAATGTTATTAATCATAATAATGATAAAACAATAGTAATGATAATGATACTAATAGTAAATATAATAACATTAGTTACAGTAACAATGATTATTGAGATATGAATAAGAATAATAGTGATAACAATAATGATCCTCCTAACTATGATAGTGATAAGAAAATGATAATCTGCATAAGTAGCATCATGATTATAATGATTTTTATTATCACTACCATCTTATACTACACTACTACTAATATTGATATTAATATAATTGTCATTATCCTTATTATTACTAAATGATACTAGTGTTATTAATATTACTATTATTATCATTATGGTCATAATCTCCATTGTTGTTATCATTATGATCATCGTTATTATTCTTATTATCATCATCATCATCGTTATTATTCTTATTATCATCATCATTATCATTATCATCACCAATATCATCATCACCATCATTATCATTATCATCATGATTAAGGAATGATGATACAAATAATGGTGAAAATAATGAGGGCGACAATGATAATAGTAGCACTAACAATGATGCATAAAGACGGTGATAGATTTGGTATTACTAATACTACTAGTGCTGATGATAATCATAATAATGATAATACTGATGACGATGATCATGACGAAGATGAGTTTGAGGATCAGGCTGATGATTTTGGTAATATTGATCGCACTAAGAATGACGATGATGATGAAAATAATGATGATGATGATGACAATGATAAGGATAATGGGGAGAATGCAGATGAGGATAATGATAATATTTGTTGTCGACCTCAACGAGACACAAAAGCCTGTATGCGCAACAGTGTATAAAAATAGTAATAATGAAAAAAAAACTTCCTGGAATTTTCTATTGAATACATGATATACAGATACCTGGATATCTTGAAGAAGAGATTGCCTCACCTGATCAGTAAAAGTTTATTGTATTGATCCTGGAATATAATACCGTCATTAAAATGGGAGAGATTACTTACAGCGAGATCCTCGATTGTTATGGAATGTTTTTAATTAACTGAAGAATGGATTTTGAGATATTTGATGATGGTTATTCATATCTTTGTTGTTGCTCGAGGATGTATGAGAAAGTAAAGATTAAAAGTGAAAGCAAACTCTACGGTGAATTAGAAAACATTTGAATATATTGACGTCTCAGCTTCATTAACAGTTTTGTAATTATGCTTTTTCTGGTCTGTTTAATTTTATGGAGAAGAAAAAATAATGATAATTATCAACATGTCTAGATTGTTATTCTCAGAATTTTGAGAGGTAGTAACAAGTGACTAGGAAAAAATATATAATCAAAGAGAAAAAAGTGTATTAAAGTGTACGACAGGCGAATATTACGTTCTATGGAAATATAACTCTGTGTATGAGTGCTAGCTGCCGCCACCTCTACTCTCCTTTAGCTGATGCCCCAAAAAAACATCAGCAGAAAATCAAAATTTGCTATGTTCATAGGATTTACCTAGCAAAGGAGAGGACGACCCGATAGCAATGTAATTCTAAGGCTGTAGCGTCTCTTGTGTAACTCTACGGGCCGCCCCGCCGCGTTTCAGTATCTTTTCCTTTCCACACTTCACTTCACATTACTCGTTGAAAAAGATGTTGAAATGGTTCCTGTGGACTTTTATCTTCGTATTTCTTTTAGATAGAAAAAGTAATTACACTACGTAGCTTAGGCAATTGAAAAAATAAAAATCTTTCCAAAAATCAAGGAAGAGGTAAACAGCTAAGACAACTTAGACTCTAACATTTGTGGATCAATATATTTGTAAACAGAATCACTAAACTAAAATCACAGCGGATAAGAAATATCATGTCATCCCAGCAGAAAGGGCTAATATCTAGTAAAACATTCAAGGTAACATGAAATAAGGTAAAAGTACACGTTTTTATTTCACGAAGGATATCCGGAACGATAAAAAAAAAAAAAAAAAAAAAATCAGTAAACTCTTATCCTGCAAAAAGTGAGAACTTTTGAGGCACGGGATTTTCGAGAAAAAAAAACGCACCTCTCCTGTACACACATGAAGATCAAAGGAGGGTAAGAAACACTAAACCTTAAGACAAAACCTATAGGAAGGAGCAAACCTAATCGCATGATAGCAAGTTCGAAAGCAGATGATGGTATGTTAAGGTCTCTCTCAGTTTAGATGGAGTGATAGATTCATAGACATACATACTTATTTATTTACAAACAAGCGCGCACGCACACTAACACACTCACACACACACAAACTACCACTAACACACTCACACACACACAAACTACCACTAAAACACTCACACACACAAACTACCACTAACACACTCACACACACACAAACTACACTAACACTCACACACACACACACACACTCACAC
>NW_020869276.1:375048-387548 GCF_003789085.1 Penaeus vannamei | reverse complement strand
GTGATAGAGAGAGAGAGAGAGAGAGAGAGAGAGAGAGAGAGAGAGAGAGAGAGAGAGAGAGAGAGAGAGAGAGAGAGAGAGAGAGAGAGGGGGGGGGGGGAGGGAGGAAAGAAGAAAAAAGGTACATATGTATATATATATATATATATATATATATATATATAGAGAGAGAGAGAGAGAGAGAGAGAGAGAGAGAGAGAGAGAGAGAGAGAGAGAGAGACAGAGAAAATCTGGAAAAAATAGAGAAAAGAAGCAAAATAGAGAAAGAGGAAGAGGAGAAAAAAAAAATGCAATTTACACTCCCGCAACCAGTCATCACCCGATTGAGCTGCCTGGCGCCTCCCTCAAGAGACACGACGATCACATTTCATAAATGATTGCACAGATTCACCGATAGGAGTCATGAGCTTCTGCCCCCGGAGAGACAGTGTTCACCAGATGTTATGCCCTGATGTTGACAGACTTAAACGATATTGGGAAAAATATTTATCTGTTAATTGATAACTCAAGTCAACCAGTCATTCATTAATTTATATAGTTATTCACTTCATTCAGTCATTATTTCGATATTACCTTTACGTGTCATTACTTCTAATGCTATTAATACTGCTATACTATCATTACCATCATATTTATCATCATAATATTCGTCATCATCATCGTTATCATTATTTTGACATTGTGATCTATATAATATTTTTGTGCACTTATTGTGCATTTCTCTCTCTCTCTCTCTCTCTCTCTCTCTCTCTCTCTCTCTCTCTCTCTCTCTCTCTCTCTCTCTCTCTTTTGAGGTTGATAGGTTGATATATTTGATTGTGATTTTTTTCGTTTGATCTGTTACCAATAACTTTAATATCAAATAAGGAATGCATTTACTTATGCAGTCACCTGAATAAGTAGTTAGTTCTCCCCACATAAAATAATGACCATTATTCCTTTTCAAGTAGATATTCTGTAACGAAATATTGCTTATAAAAGATGGAGACCAATAATGCCTCGTGTAATAAACTATACTAGTTTATTCCATAATTTTGTCCTAAAATACCTAGATTGTCAAGACGATCTTTCCCAATTATATTTCCATTGATACGCTGCTTTTGATGTGGCTTAAAACGTGTCTTTGTGCAGTATAAAGGGTATACTGAATTCAGTTGTGTCTCCATTGTCTATTTACCAAAAAGACCTAAAAGAATCTTCCGGTTATTGTTTGTAACTCCGATGCCATGCAAAGAGAGAGAGACGGAGGAAGTTCGGGCAGAGAGACTGAATGGACAACTTTAACTGGAACTACTGTTGCCTTGCGGTATTACAGTTTAAATATTTAAGTATATATATTTATATATATATATATATATATATATATATATATATATATATATATATATATATATATATATATATATATATATATATGTGTGGTGTGTTGTGTGTGTGTGTGTGTGTGTGTGTGTGTGTGTGTGTGTGTGTACGTATGAATGATATACAATATATATATAATATATAATATTATATATATATATATATATATATATATATATATATATATATATATATATATATATATATATATATATATATGTATATATAAATGTAATAATATTTTTCATGTATCCAAATTTATCTTATTTTGTTCATCTTATTTATTTTGTGACAAGCTCTCAGAGGCGTGGGGTACTGCTGGGACACGTTGCCACATCAACAGATATTAATGTTTTATTTTACTTTTCCGTTAAATATCTGTGGTAATGACATCTTTTGGTCTGATATTCTTCCAACATGACTATCTAGTTAGTAGCACTGCCACCATCCACGTTTTGATCTTAAAAAAGGAGACGCCCCAAAAAAAACCTGTATCAGGATCTCAGCTGGTAACATAACCTAACAGTCTTTAATAAATAACATCCTTCTCAATCTATTCACTGATACCACCGAAACTATCACTTGCAACTACTCCCTTACTGTATCCACAGACCACCAAAATAAGTAAATGGGTAACAAATAGGTCCCATTGCAGCAAGGCATTACACAAAGTACCATGGCGCCCTGTTCTCGCCGCATTCTCCATTTCTCATCTCCGTTACATAAAGGAGAGCCAGGACTCGTCTTAATGATCAAAATTCAATAGAAAGAAATTTAACAATTGCGTTAATAAACTTGTCAAGCATTGCAATCTATTATATGAAGATAAAATGTGATTTTAGGTGCCAGCACTCAGCTTACCTGTTGCGTGGAGGAAAGCCAGGACTCGTCTGACGAAAAATCGTTAAAATAGCGAACTTATTGGTTTCCCTCAAATTAGTTGGTAACATCTAAACAAACCACCTATAAATGATTTTCATAATTCACTCTAACTGTTACAACAATACATTTTGCTATACTGATATGCCTTTAGATTTACGAAAATATATAAACAAATGTTTCAGTGACGAACATACAACTTTCAAATCAGAAACGGTGTACCTCTTTAAATGTCAAATAAATGATGATCTCGACATAGGTCCCCCTATTGGAAAATAGTAATATAGTGAAATTTAGTGTGCTCTTTAAATAATATGCAAAGCTTATAACTGACTGAAGAAACGGCATTTCTATATGAAACAAATTCAATTTCAATTAAATACTAAATCAATATACATATCTTTACATGAACATAATCTGACGATGGACACATTTTGGCTCATTGGGTCGTGACACTGCTCGTTTCAGAGAGCGACTTGCGGGTTTACTAACCATCTTTCCATTAGGTAAGTCTTCCAGCCGGTACGCACCCCTGTCTCTTATAACTTCTGCCACTTCAAATGGTCCTCTCCATTTCGTCTGTAGATTTCAAGTGATATCTTGTTCAAACATTTCCTTTTTACAACACAAACGCACCCATTTCAAGCTTTATGCTATGGCGTCCAAATTTCTTCTGAGCCAGGTAGTTTTTCAGTCTGTTGGAACGAGGAATTAGTGGTAATTTTTCAGTCTAGCTTCTGTCGTTTCCTTCACAATCTTGTTTGCCACACCATCACTGTCTAGTTCAGTGTGCGGTAAGCGTCTACAATCGGCTAAACGGGGTGGCGCTCTCCCAAATATCTCCCACCAAGGGCTTCCACCATTGGGCCCATGAGTAGCCCTCTTCAATCTATATTTAATTCTAACCTTGCTTACCACTAACACACTTCCAGCAATCATTCCCTGCCTTTGCACTCTTATTTCTCATCTCCCGGATATGCTACTACTGCGGTTTATTTTCTTCGCTTTTTTTTGTGCTTTATTAATTTTCTGAAGGAATTACCTGGAATGTTAAAAAAAAAAAGGTACATGCTAAGTACAGAAGGAAGAAAAATAAAAAAGAGAAATGAAATACCGGAAAATTTAATACCTTTGCTTCTAAGAATTTCAAATCTCAGTTCATAGATATAAAAAAGCAGTAACACCGTAGATTACTGTTATTGTTCATTATTACATTTATGCTTTTCTCGAACATTTATAGCATTCATATATACGTACACACATTCACACACACAAACATATATATATGTGTGTGTGCGTATGTGTGCGTGTATGCTTGTTTATGTGTGTGTATGTGACCGCGAAAGGGAAAACTTATAAGCGGGGAAAATATACCAGAAGAAAAGTTAGTAGTTAATTAAACAAAGACGGACCAGAAAAATGAATCAGAGTTGGAGATGAAAAACTTTCATCGACATAACTTTTGGCGTGAGTTATCGTTAAAGATAATCACTTGATATTGTTCCCTGAATTTTTATCATCATTTTTTATTTTGTTTTGTTTTTGTCTTTTGCTTTTAGTGCAGCTCTGAAAAACAAGGTTCACTTTAAAAGGGGAAAAAATCTTTTTTGTTATTGCTTGTACTCAGAAATCTCTCTCTCTCTCTCTCTCTCTCTCTCTCTCTCTCTCTCTCTCTCTCTCTCCTCTCTCTCTCTCTCTCTCTCTCTCTCTCTCTCTCTCTCCCTCTCTCTCTCTCTTAATCTTTCTATTTTTTGCTTTGTTTCTCTCTGTCTCTCCCTCTCACTCTCTCTCTCTCCGCGTCAGTCTATCTCTCCCTCTCGCCTTGCTTCTTTCTCCCTCTTGCTCGCTCTCCTTCTGTCTGTCAGTTTCCCTAATCTCTCACTTTCTACGTATCTCTATATGATCCTCTATCTATCTATCTACCCTTTTCACACTACTCTCCATTACGTGTATTTCTCTCCCCGCTTCTCCCGGTGCAAACATTTACGTCAGCGAAAGCTAGCGTTTGCCACACAAGCGCTGCTTATTCTGTACATTATAACGACCGGCGTATCAATATAAGGATTTATTATTTCTTATGAAAAAAGGAAAAAAAGGTCATCAATTTTTTTGGCAAGTATAAAGAGAGACAGAGAACACAAGATCAATTTAAAATTCGGTGTGATTACAAGGTCAGTTTAACCAGATTTTTATATATATTTGCGTTTATGTATATCTCTGTGATTGTGTCCGTGTGTGTGTGTTTGTGAGTATACATACGCGTCGACGCTGGCTCACACACATACACAGTAACCAAACATTTAGCGTATGAAGCACAGTCGCGTTAACACGTCTTTGCTTCTCTTTCTCCTTCAAAACATCGCATAAACCACTGAATCCCGAGACTTGGCATCCGAAAAAGAAGCTATCACCATTAAACGCTTCAAACGTTCATATCACTGAGCAAACGTTGAGTTTTCATCGTCATTAAAATCATTTATGAAGTTTGAATTGACACTTAAAAAGAAAAGAAAAAAAGGAGAGAGAGAGAGAAAGAGAAGAGAGAGAGAGAAGAGAGAAAGAGAGAGAAGAGAGAGAGAGAGAGAGAGAGAGAGAGGAGAGAGAGAGAGAGAAGAGGAGAGAGAGAGAAGAGAGAGAGAGAGAGAGAGAAAGAAAAGAAAGCAAAAAAGGCAAAAAAAACGGTAAATTTCTTCCATTTATTTGGGTTTTTCTCACGATTTGTCACTCATTTTAATTAGCTTCTTATTTCCTCGTTTTCTTGCATTCTCTCTGTCTCGCATTTGTAGCTTGCTTTAGCTTTAGTCACGTTCTGTCGCCTTCTCTTTTCTCTTGCAGTCTCGCATTCTCCAGCACTCCTTCAGCCTAAGCACAGGCGCCGCTTTTATTCCTTTGGACAGAGTGGCTGCGCTGCTCTTCAATGGCGCTGGAGTTCATCTAATTATCGAAGGCGTAACAGGCAAGGCGCGTTAACTAGTCACGAAAGTATAATGATAATAAAGAAATAGATATATGTTTATGCTTTCGAATCAGCATGCTATCAGCTTTACAGAAATTCGCCTCTAATACTCCTTGACCTCCCTTGGAAATAATGACCTGATCCATCAGAGCCTTTCTGGGATCAGGGAACGCTTCAGACAAGCATACAAAGGACGCATTGTTTCGCCCATGGATAATCTTCCTTGATAGGCTTTCTAATATACAGTGCATGCTTTATTAATTTCCTGAAGGAATTGATCCGGAATGTTGGTTAAAAAAAGGAAAGAAAAAAGTTACATGACAAGCGCGGGAGGAAGGAGAAAAATAATAAAAGAACGGAGAATTTAATACCTTTGCTTCTAAGACAGTCCAAATCTCAATTCATATTCACATAAACAAAGCAATACTGCTAAGGAAAACTGTGTGCTATCTGTGTGTGTGGTGTGTGTAATGTGTGTGTGTGTGTGTGTGTGTGTGTGTGTGTGTGTGTGTGTGTGTGGTGTGGTGTGTGTGTGTGTGTGTGTGCGGTGTGTGTGTGTGTGTGGGAAATCTTACGAGCGGGGGAAAAATACACCAGGAAGAAAGTTAGTAGTCGACTAAACAAAATCGGACTAGAAAAAAAAATGAATGTGTTGAAAAAAACTTTCATCATTATTTTTGGTGTGATATCATTATTTTATACTTATATTACATCTTTTGTCTCTCTTTTTTCTCCTTCTCTCCCTCCCTGTCTTTCTCACTTTTGTGCGTCTGACTCGGTCGCTCTCTCTTTGTCTGTTTCCCTCATCTCTCTCTACTTATCTCTATAAATGTACTTCTCTCTGTCTATTTACCCTGTTCTCACTACCAGTTTCCATTACGTGTACGTCCCCCCCTACTTCCCTCGATGCAAATATTTACGTCAGCGAAAGCTAGCGTTAGCCACACAAGCGTTGCGTTTACTGCCCACTACAATGCCCGACGTTCTCATACACTGATTTATTCTTTCCTGGAGAAAAAAGAGTTCTTAAAAGTCATCAAAATTAAGGCAGGAATAAAGGGAGACAGGGATTACAAGATAAAATTTAAAATTCGGAGCCATTACAAGGTCAATTTTAACCTGATGTGCAATAATTGCACGAAAACGGTAAAAGCATTATGCTCATATGATGCTATTCCTGAACACAACAGTAACGTTTTGATAATGAGGCAAATTGTCTTTTTTTTCTTTGTGCCTTAAACGTTTCAAGATTCACAGGACTTTGGCTTCAAGCATTTGGCTCAATAAGGAAGTGGAAACATCTACACAAGCCAGTAACAAGAAGCCATCATGAGAGAGTCCGAACATTTAGATTATAAAACAAACCCGGTGCATTTAACCGCATTCATCCTCATTGAAATGATTTAGGAAGGAAAAGGAGAGGGTCGATTGTTGGCACGGCTTCGACTCGACACATTTTCTTGGTTTGTAGTAGACTATTTCGTAAACCGAAAATAGAAAAAAGTAAAGCTGTATTACTATATTTCGTGATGGTGTACTTCGGGATTTAGTCACGTTTTGTCATTATTTTAAATTAGCTTTTTGTTTCAGGTTTTAGTGGTTCTGTCTTTTTATTATCATTATTATTTCTTATTTCTTTTTAATATCGTGTTCACTTCTTGCACAAAATCACAGCTACCGCTTTAATTCTGACATTTAGAAAGAGAATTTGTGTTTCTCTTAAGTGATACTGCCATTCCTATAGCTCGGGTGTTCCAACGACACGCATGACATGTTAATCAGGCACGTAAGTAGCCAAGAGTTGTGGTATGTATAAATTATTGAAGAATCCGTGTCAAATAAGGTACACGATATTCGCTTCGAATCATGGAGCACCAGCAATGCCCTGTTCAACTGAGTCAGGTAATTGAAGGATCAGGCAAGCAGGTATCTCAGCCTAAAATATATCAATTACAACAATAAAGATATAAATAGAGATAGAGAAATACAAAACATATAGATGAATATATAAAATATGTATATATTTCTTATTCAGCAGGGTATCAACCTTACAAAAAAAAAAATTACTTCATTACTACCTGAACTTCATTCGAAATAATGGCCTGATCCTTCAGACAACACTTCAGACAAGAATACAAAAGAAGGATTGTTTTTCGTCCATGGATAATCTTTCCTGGTTTGCTGTTTCATATACAGGGCAGGTATTATTAATTTTCTGAAAGGGCTTACCTGGAGTGCTTCTAACAAAAGGTTATATCCTAAGTATAGGAGGAAGACGACCAGAATATCATCAAATATTTTTACCAGAACAAAATTCTGGCGAATACAAGGTCATAAAACTTACATGAGTTAGACAACGATGCATAAACAATTAGAACACATCCACAATTTGACATTTACTGGTCAAGGTGGAGGTAAATTACCCCCAAAAAAATCTTTATAAAAGACTGGTGAATTTAATACCTTTGTTAGGAAGACCAAATCGAAATTAATAGATTTTTAAAAATCTGGATCTTTACTGCTATTGCTTCTTAATTGCATTTCCGTTTTTCTGTGAACCTTGTTCCTTTTTCCTGTTTTGGACATGTTGCTGTTGCTGTAGATCCTTCTCTATGATCTGGCAATTGAAACGCCCAAACATATGATGCAGTTATATATATGTAAATAAATGAATAAATATATATTTTTTTTCTTCTTCTTCTTTCTTTCTTTCTTTTTCTTTTTGTCCTTAAGACTTCCTGCAGAGTCAGCCACTGCAGCCGTTCCTCCCCACCCTCGCTTGCCCATTGCTCCACCTTCTATAGCTCTTTCCCCACCGTCTCGGATCTCAAAATCCCTCAGCCAAATCCTCTGCCTGACCAGGTTCCCTTTTCCTCTTACTGGGTTTCCCATTGGCCACTTATCCATCATTTCTTCTTTTGTCTCTATAATTAGCACACTCAAGGCGATACTCTTGCTTCTCTCTTATTTTGCACTAATGGGAAGTTTTCCTTACCCTTCTAGTTTACCTTCCTCCTCGAACAGGTAATATCTCCTTCAATCTACTTAATAAGCATACTCCAGACGACCTCTTTTGCTCTCTCACTTATACTGCAGTAATGAGTAGCTTCCCTCCCTTTTACCTTATTTTTTTTTTCTGTCTACGATTAATCCCTTCTCTTTCTAATACTTCCACCAACCCTCTTTCAATATCTAGCCATTTTTCTAAAAAAAAAAAAAATCTCCTTTGACCCCCAGTAATCAGAGATTTCAATTCATTCCTCCTTTATTTGAGCTTGATTTACATTGTTCTTTGAGACCCATGGCTTTTGTGTCTGTTACCATAACAATGTTGTTTGCTAATAATGGCTCCAAGAGTTCATGATTTTCTCGCGTATAGATATGAACGCAAGACCGAGTCCGATGCAATTGTGTTCCAACTAAAATTTTCATTGCTTCCACATTTGGGTTTGATTATAATTCTGTATCGCTCTAATCAGAGTAGTTTTTATTTTATTTTATTATATTTTTATTATTATTATGTGTGCTGTGTGTGTGTGTGTTGTGTGTGTGTGTGTTGTGTGTGTGTGTGTGTGTGTGAAGTGTGTGTGTGTGTTGTGTGTGTTCGTAAACGAATCCCTTTCACTCACTCTTCTGGACACACCTTTATCTGAGGCTCAAATATATCATCCACCAATTCTATCGGGAATAAGCCAAAGCTGTAGTTTATGACCATGAATTATATATTTTCCTTACCTATCAGTATCTTTACTAAATAAATTACAATATGATTTGCAATTATTCCACATAATTCATAAGTCTTCTCTGCACCAGATTGTACCCGCCAATTACGCTGTCGACTTTGGTTTTAGCTCATCAAAGTTCTATCATTTCTGTTGCTGCTTCTGATTTCCACTTGGCTAATCTCCGCCGCTCTACTTGTGGTTGTTTACCTTTTCATTGAGTCTATTACTATTACCCCAGACACTTTTAAGTCTTCTATCCTTTTCGATCATTAGAAGCAGAATATAATCTGTTTAGATCCCTTGTTTTTCTCTTCTGAAAATCGTTCCATCTCCTCTAAATGTCTTCCATTCTCAACATACCTTTACTTTATTATTTAACTGTTTAACTCTATTTGTTTGAAGGCCAATTCCTTTTCTGTTTAGTTTGAATATATGTATAGTATATATATATATATATATATATTATATATAGTATATACTATATATATATATATATATATATATATATATATATATATATATATATATATATATATATAATATACTATATATTATAATATATATATATTATATATATATATATATATATATATATATATATATATATAATATATATATATATATATATATATATATATATATATATAAATATATATATATATTATAAATTACTCCCTTCCCTTTAATAATAGGCTCAAATAAATTACTGTTATTGTTGCCTGTTCAATAATTTTATTAACCTCGAGAGAGAGAGAGAGAGAGAGAGAGAGAGAGAGAAGAGAGCAACATGAATTAGATATAAGATTTGTGAGACATAATACTTCAGTTTTAATTCATATATAATTCTTTTTTTCTAGCTGAACTCATAATATTCCTCCAACTCTAGTTTCTAAACAATCATTTCAACAAAACAAGGGTCAAAATTCAATAAAAAATCTAAGGAAAACAAGGTAAGAAATGGTATATTAGCTAATATATAGACATTCAGTAATCATTGGCAATTAGGACCAAAAGTCAAGAAACTTTAACATTGAACTTCGTATTTGCGAATGTGTGGGTATTTGTAGTATATATATTATATAATATAATATATACATATATATATTTATATATATATATAATATATTATATGTGTGTGTGTGTGTGTGTGGTGTGTGTGGTGTGTGTGTGTGTGTGTGTGTGTATGTATGTCACACACACACACACACACACACAACACACACACACACATAATACATATATATATATAGTATATATATATATATATATATATATATATATATATATATATATTATATAATATAATACCAAAAAGAAAAAAAAGAGAAAAGAAGAAAGAAAAAAAAAATAGATAGATACACACACATATATATATATATATATATATATATATATATATATATATATATATATATATATATATATATATATAATATATATATATACTTTATCTACCAACAGGTTACTCTACGTTTAAAATATATTTTTGGGTTTCCTCAAGGTCGTAAAGCTTAGGAATTTTCATGCGTGTTGAAATCTTTGTCTCTTCCATTCACGCAATCATGATGTAACAAATGCCTTTATTTTTGCCTCCTGAGACTACCTCCACTTCCTCTGCCTCGGGGAAGGGACTGGATCATTGATCGTGCACGGCAATGATGGGTTTCTCGACTGCAAACAAACGATCATCGTATGACAGCAGATACTGAATCAGGAAGGAAGTATCAGGAAGATTTGCTAAGGACACACAGGCCACAATCGTACATAATTCGCATAAATGTCTTTTCACACGACATGGCTTTGCTGCTGTGCGACCACCTTTGTTGGAAAAAAGGGGTAACTGGAGTGGAGGCAATCACAGGCGGCGTCTCGACCAAAAGGGACTCTCTCCCTGTTATTACTCCTGTGGTATCCTCATGCCAACGTTTCATCTTGCATTTACCTCCTGAGGGCAAATTTCCTTCTATCGAACCTTCTCCCATGAGAATGATATGTCACTTCTTTTACTTTGGTTGGTAGTTTAGCTACACTTCAAGACAGAAGAAACAATAAGCGAATAACAAAAAAGAAAAAAAAAAAGAAATAAAAAACCAAGATCAGAACACGGTTTAATAGGTAAGGATCCCCGTGAAGGAACACTCTTATTTACGGTAACTTTTTATCAACTTTTTGCCTGGCTGTCACATCCGAGATCGGAATATAACTCTCACAGATGCACATGCTCGTATAATTACGGAATCAAACTCACATACGAGACTACCCATTCTGGAAGGCCTGTCGCAAAGTGTGCTTTCTGAACAGAGTAACAAACCTATATTAACCTCAAGATAAACTTCACACCGCCTTACACTACATCAGAATACCGAATAATATGCGAGGTACCACGCGAGAACAAAACCCAAACGCCCGTGCGCGTGAAACTTTTCGCGAGGTCGATGATAGCTACCAACACGGTATTATTCAAGTCGCAAACCATAGGAAGTCGTCATAATGCATTTGTGCCACTCCCAAGAAGCTAATCTCCCCACGGTCAGAATGGCAGCTGATTCACTGGACCGTCCGAGCTCTGAATTGGGAGGCACGCATTCCTGACTGCGTTATGATATCTACTAACCCGTATAACATTTCGCGCGCCTAACAGCTTGTTCTAAAGCCTTGAGAATTTTTGCCCAGCTTCCAGCAATATAATCCCTGAATCACTTTATTAGTTTATCTACCCCTTGCTCCCCGACTTCCCGGCAACGTCTCACCTCCACAATCTCAAGACAACCCATAGATAGAGACTAATAATCCAATGAGACCTGTATCATCCTAGTTGAGTATCTAGTTCGACCTTCTACACGCTGATCAGATATTACCTAGCGGGCACGCTGTCGATATTTGACAGTGAAGCCAGTGCCCTCCGCTCCACTGGCAGCATATAGCCTTGTGCAGGGGAGACTACGTAAAATCGGAGCTGAAGTCTTAATTGGTCGTGCCTGGGCCACTCAACCCTAGAACGAGTCACATTTATCTCATCACCACACACGGACCACACAATTGATTTCAAATGCATGTCTGTAGTATTTGCATTCTCGTTAGATAGACAAGGATACCCACAATCTGACAATCAATAAGGACTTCTTGCTCGTTATCCTACAAGACCTGACTGCACGAAGGATAAGTAATTCATCAACAGTAAATTTGGTATTGCTGCCGAATAGATTCGCGTGCTACTATACCTTCCTTACGAGCAGCCAAGGTCTCTTTAGGGTTTTTCGCCCATGGTTGCTCTGATACATCCTAAGTTGTATTTGGATACCATCTGCGTATGTGCACATCGTCACACCTGCAGTATGTATTTAAGCGTGAGTGAGTGCGACCTATCTACCTTTTACCATATTGTCTGTATCTGTCCACCGTATAACTATCCGACACACAAGGTCAGGACACGACACAAAACACATCAGCCGACTACAACGTCACTCCAAACCCACAGTTCTAAACACACGCTCAGCACTATAGTTTCTAAGCGACTACTATCTAATTTATTCGTAAATAGTATTAAGTTCCGGTTACAAATATCCTACGGGTTATAT
>NW_020869276.1:352548-357548 GCF_003789085.1 Penaeus vannamei | reverse complement strand
AGAAAAAAAGAAAAAAAGAAAAAGAAAAAGGAAAGAAAAAACAAAGAAAGAAGAAAAAGAAATATATATATACATATATATATATTATATATATATATATATATATATATATATATATATATATATATATATATATATATATATATATAATATATATATATATATATATATATATATATATATATATATATATATATATATATATATATATATATATATATATATATATATATATATATATATATATATATATATATATATATATACATATAAAACACAAAAAAGAAATCCCATGCTTCTTTCACAAATGTTCAGAAAATAGCAAGCATGTGATAACAATAATAAGAAATAATGATAATCATTTGATAAAAGCACTCGTATAGCGCAGACCTGGCTTCCCTCACTCCACTGCCTGAGAAGCCGATTCCGCCGCCAAATTCCGCGACTACAACAGGCACGCGCTGAGCAACCTTTGGCATAACAGTCACTCTCGGGCCTGAATTAAACATGTCCGGATGGCCTCGATTCCGGCGACGCCAAAAGCTGCCGTCGCCCGCGTTGACGACGGATGAATAAATGAACCGAAGCGATTGCACGGCCTTCCACGCGCACAGACGCCGTCTCTGTTCAGGGGGATAAGGATCATGATGATAACTACCAGCTTTATGATATATGATGATGGATATATTCATAAGTACATGCATAGATAGATAGATTATATATTATATATATATATTATATATATATTATATATTATATATATATATATATATATATATATATATAATATATATATATATATATATATATATATATATATATATATATATATATATATATATATATATATATATATATATATATATATATATATATATATATATATATATATATATATATATATAATATATATATATATATATATATATATATATATATATATATATATATATATATATATATATAATTTATATATATATATATATATATATATATATATATATATATATATATATATATATATATATATATATATATATATATATATATATATATATATATATATATATATATATATATATATATATACATATACATATATAGACAGATCGATAGATAGATATGTGCGTGCGTGCCAGGCGATAAATGTTCAAACATGAGTTAGTAAGTATTGGTCAAAACACATTTGTATTTTATACTCCCGTTTATCTCGGGGTTTCTGCTCATCAATGCGTGCTCTCGTTTAAATATCCGAATACATTTGACAAATATTTTGATAAGTTAACTCCAGCAGAAAAAAAACGAACTTGTCTCGTGTCGGCCACTAATTTATGCACAAGCTGCGCGTGTAATATATCAACCGACCGCCATTTTTTAACGCAGTCAGCTTGCAATTCCTCAAAACATTAAACTGCAAGCCTGATAACAACCGAACGCGATTTTTGGTGTCCGGGCTGGACGCAAAATCCCAGGAAGCCAGTGTCAGACAACAGCCAATTCAACTCGGCAGTAAATACTATCAGAATAAAATCAAAACAAATTGAATTGCGAGAGATCAGGGATTTGATGGAGTGATTCCTCTACTCAACTCCCCCCCCCCCCCTTCCTCCCTCTCCCTCCCCTTTCCCCACCCCTCCCATCCGCCTTCTCTCCCTCTCTCTCTCTCTCTCTCTCTCTCTCTTCTCTCTCTTCTCTCTTCTCTCTCTCTCTCTCTCTCTCTCTCTTCTCTCTCTTCTCTCTCTCTCTCTCTTTCTCTTTCTCCTCCCCATCCTCTCTCTCTTTTTCCAGACCAACACTGTTTCTTCTCTATACTTTATGTTGTGTTTTTCTATCATGAAAAAGGAATTACGTTCTGTTGGCTGAAGTTTGAAGGTCAATTTGTGTTCTCTGTTTCTATTTTAGATGTTGTCCTTGCTTGCTTTCCTGTCGCAATACTCGCTCTTCTCTCTCATCTGCCGTCTCTCTCACTGACAACGATAGTTGTAGGATTATCAACCAAGGTCTCAGGTATTTCGAGTCTCGTGCTGTCCGGCGGGTTACAAACACGCTACAGTCTGAACACAACATAGCTATGTCATTTCAACTCCTACTCGTTAATTGTTTCGTAAGGCGAACAGCGGGGTAACTCGAGGGTGGATCTCACCCCGGTCCGTCATCGGTTCCATACATCTCCGATAACCCGCACTACTCGCGTCTCATCGGTGATCTATTCTGATCTCTCCTCATCTCTCTCGTCTTCTCTCTCTCTCTCTTTCATCTCAATTTTCGCTCCTCCCTCTCTATTGTGCTTACGTGAGAGAGAAACTGATCCCGAGTTGTGCTCTGACACACACAACAACACATAGCAAGAATAAGGAAGAAATTATGATGGAAGAACGGTGTAGCACACGAATCGTGAAAATGTATAAGTCTTCGGGGAGGTTAAAGAGGAGAGGAGTTCCAAATGATTCTCCATACTCGCTCTTCAGCACACAAAACAGGTTGATATTTTTCTCAATCTCTCTCTTGTACCCTTCCGCACTTTTCTTTCTTTTATCAGTTTTTTCTGCAGCTTCCTTTCGCGTCCCTCCCTGCCTCCCTCTCTTCATCGTCTCATCGCGATCTCTCAGCATTCTCTATCTCTCTTCAACTCATCTGCCGTCGCGTCTCCTTCATTCCCTCTCCTCCTCATCCTCTCTTCCCTCGCTCTCTCTCTCTCTCCTCTCTCCTCTCTCCTCAAATCCCTCTCCTCTCCTCTCTCTCTCTCCTTGCTCTTCACTCATTATACAGCTAAAATGATTGACGACAAATGTTAAAACCGCGCAATTTTTAACGATGATAGGAAAATATTTCAAACAGATGCAGCACACTCCCGAAAAAGGAAAACTTTATTAATGATTAACACCCCCTCAGTGGTGAAGGCGGAGCATCAGTCGATTTCCTTCATCCATCTGATTAGAGAAAAAATAAGGGGATTGGAGGAAACCAAAAGTGACTCGGGGAAGTACTGGAACTTGATTTGAAAGACATTGAGTTTAAGAAATATGTGATATATATATATATAGGTATTATATATAATATAATATATATAGTTATATTATATAATATGTATATATATAGTATATATAACTATTATATATATAGACACCACACAACACACAAATTATATATGTATATATAGATAAAATATATATAGTATATATATAGTATATATATCATAGTAATAGGTAGTGTACTATTAACTATAGTTATAATAAGCTAATTATGAATAACTGAGGTAGCTAGAATAGGGGTTACGTATAAATAGATAGATAGATCACCACGGATGGTAGGTCTTTAGTATATATTAACCACACAATCACGAGTATATTAACTAATTGCAACCAGACCACACACACACAACACACAGGGCAACACACACACACAACACACATTATATATATAATAATATATATATATATATATATAGTAAAAAACATATACCACACTTATATATCATTAAATCCACACCTCACACGTAAACATAACATACATAATATTATAATATATTTATAATATATATAGTATAAAGTATCAATATGACCTCGGTATATAACTATATTATATAGTATTTATATATATATATTTAATTAACCATCTAATATAATATATATAACTATACTAATATACTACGTAGATATAATAATAGTATATTATATAGTATACATTATAGTGAGCACACACAGGTTAATATATATATATTTATATATACTATTTATAACTATAAGACTTGGAGATTTTTGTGTGGACGTGTGGTGGTATAACATAAACCTCACACACGAGCTTCCACTATATAACACATTGATAGTATAATATATAATATGATATCACACCAATGCCCCCTATGTATGTATATATATCCCCGTACACACACTATAGGGACATAAGTATTTACACACATAATATAAACTAGGGGAGTAGAATGATTGAGGAGGAACGAGGGTGTATGATATTATGATTAATACGTTATATGTGGAGCCATATATTATTCCTTGTATAATATATATATTATATATTATATATATATTATATAATATGTTAATATATAATATTTATATATATAATGATATATATATATATATATATATATATATTATATTATATAATATATTATGTATATATACTATTATATAATATATTTATATAAGTATATATATTATATAATATTATATATATAGTATTTCAAAGTGTATAAAAAGGACAAAAGGAAATAAACATCCCTAGAAGAAAGTAGCAGGAAAAGAGAACCTAAGGTGGAAAGTCAAGAATGTGGCGAAGGAGGAGGAGGAAGAGAAAAGGGAAGAGGAGGAAAAGAGGAGAGGCGAGAGGCGCGAGAAAGGCCATCTGTTTATGCAGGTCGATTGGCCGGATTAAAGGAGCAAATACCGGCTTGATTGCAGCCCTCGCGGCGAGACCTGCGCCGGGGGGGGGGGGGGGTATCCAGCACCCTCCCCCTCTGTTTCATCGCTCTGCTCTCACTACTGTCTATGGTGTGTGATCTCTCTCTCTCTCTCTCTCTTCTCTCTCTCCTCTCATCTCTTGCTCTCTCATCTCTCTCTCTTCTCTCTCTCTCTCTCTAATATATATATATAGTATAATTATATATATATAATATATATAATATATATATGTATATTCTATTTCTATATCTATTATATCTATATCTATCTATATATAAAATATATATATAATATATATATATATATAATATATTATATATATTATATGTGATATATATATATATATAATATTATAATATATTATATATTAATATATATATATATACATATATATATATATAAATATTATATATATTATATTTATATATATATATTATATATGTAATATCCTTATGTATATATATATATATCATTATATATAATATAATATAATATAGTATATAAAATATTTTAAATATTATATATATATATAATAGTATTATATGTATGTATATATAGTATATATATGTATATATATAATTA
>NW_020869276.1:330048-332548 GCF_003789085.1 Penaeus vannamei | reverse complement strand
GTTTCACAGCGCGTCAATAGAGCCGAGTTTCGAAAGGCCAGAGACCATAAAACTACAATGGCGCTGGAATACACTATGGCCCTCTTGATGGCCGCTCGACTCTACTAACTGACCCGAATATATACGCGGCTGCGGCTGGAAATTAACTGTGAAGGAAAGTTAGACTGCTACGCCGAGTGGAAGCGTCCGATGCGCATGGAAATGAATCAGAAAACATGTGTGTGTATTATATATATTATATATATATATATATATATATATATATATATATATATATATATATATATATATATATATATATATATATATATATATATATATATATATATATGTGGTGTGTGTGTGTGTGTGTGTGTGTGTGTGTGTGTGTGTGTGTGTGTGTGTGTGTGTGTGTGTGTGTGTGTGTGTGTGTGTGTGTGTGTGTGTGTGTGTGTGTGTAGATACATCAAACAATATATACTTTCTTCCTGCTTTTATTTACATGTATTTTATTCTTTATATTTATTTATTATTATCCTTATAGGTGCTTACATTTCGCCTATTCTCTCCCTGGTTAGCCTTAAATGCCATGCAAAGACGACCACATTTCAGATATAAAACATTTCTGCAACACAGTAGATCCTCGCTACGACCATGACACATTTGCACCTCGTGTTTTAATTGTTTGTTTACTGTCCGTCAACGCTGTAAAACGAATCAACCCGTGGAATGGCGTAACGGAATAATCATATCATGTACGAAATACGAGGATATAGAAGAGGAAAATAATGACTGCCGTCCAAAGCATTTCCTTACGATGCTGTTGCGTGTAAACAGAATGCTTTCTAAATTTCACAGAGCCTTTCCCAGCTGCCGCCGGTGTCAGATTTCATATCTCACGTGCCCTGAATGTCAGTGCCTTCAGAACATGAAATATCTGTCGTTAATTCATAGCATAACAAGAACGGCCTCGATAACTACATACTGGATTTTTTTTCTTTTCTTTTCTTTTCTTTTCTTACTCAGTATCCTTATGGTTCCACTTACTGAACAGCCTTAGCACTTCTCACAAACAACGGAGTGAGAATATTGGTCAGCGGAGACGTAAGCAAAACAGAGACCCTAAGAATTCTTTTTTTTTTTTTTTGCAGGTCCATCTAACGAGAAGCGACACTTTTGCCATTTATTCAGCTCCAATCACATCGCCAAACGCGAGGCAGAAACACAAGTACATTATCGGCTTCAACAACCAACAACAATAACAAAAGACAAAAATTAAAAAAAAAGTGTTTCGGTTTTGCTAGAAACAAAAGGGGTAAAGTTGATGCGCTTTTGTTTTCCTGCTTTGATATTACGACACATTTCGAGTGGCGTTGCGATCGAAAAGTTTAGAAGCTTTTACGGTTTTGTTCAAGTCGTTTATTTGTGCATTATTTGCCCCCCTTCCTTCGCCATCCCGTCGGCCTTCCTGTGCCAACCGGATTAAACTTGAATGACCCGCATTTTCATCAACCTGATTGTATTGGCGTTCCTCTGATTAACGCGAATGGTATTAAAAATAGAGAGAGAGGGACAGACCGATGGAGAGAGAGAGAGAGAGAGAGAGAGAGAGAGAGAGAGAGAGAGAGAGAGAGAGAGAGAGAGAGGAGAGAGAGAGAGAGAGAGAGAGAGAGAGAGAGAGAGAAAGAGAAAGAGAAAGAAAAGAACGCAGCTGCTTAAGCGAACCGCGCAATGTATAAACCGCAAAACCCAAATAACTTGACCGTCGAGGGTCAGGAGGCGCTCCCCGTGTCAGCCAGTAAGTAAACACAGCAACTTCTAAACTAACCTGCCAGAGCCTCCCTCCCTCCCCCTCTCCCCCTCCCCCCTTTACGTTGATCTAAATTCACCCTCCGTGTGCTCTTCCTATCCCCCTCCTTTCTCCTAAATCAAACACTCCCCCTCCCTCCCCACTTCCCTCTTACCGGACTCGGCCTCGCAACCCCTAACCCAACTTCCCCTTTTTCATTCCCATTCCCACTCGGAATTCTAGCCCTCACCTTTCCTTACCTGACCCTCATGTCCACCCTCCCCTCCGCCGCCTGCCACCCCCCTCCCCCTAGATAAACCTGCTTTTCTGGTACCTCCTTTATCCTCCCTTTCGCTCTTTACATTCCCCTATTTGCCTATTCACCTTCCTCTTTACTCCATCTCCTCTTTCTCCTTTCCCCTTCCCTTCCCATGTTCTCAGTGACCCCTCGCGTTCCCTTCCCCTTACCATTTTCTGAATGAACCTCCCGTCTCGCCCATTCCCCTCTATTCGTAACACCCCCTCCTTCATTTTGCCCTCCCTCCCTCCTCCAACCCCCATTCTCCTCCTTTCCCTTTTCCCTAAATCCTCCCTTCCCCCCTCCTTTACCTCCTTAAGTCGCCATCTCCTTTCCCAATCCCCTAACTCCTACCTTCCCCCCCCTTCGTTTCCCCATTTTCCCTTTTCTCTTCCGCTTTCTTCTACTATCCTAAACACCCTTTCCTTCCCCCC
>NW_020869276.1:312548-315048 GCF_003789085.1 Penaeus vannamei | reverse complement strand
TATTGTATATCTTAATATGTGTATGTATAATTTTATTATAGTAGTGTTATATGTATATTATTATATATAGATTGATATTATATACCAACGTTTATATATACTATTATGTATATATAGTATGATATTATGTATTATTATTTATATATAATAATAATTTATATTATATTATTCAGCTACGAACACAGTTTTTGGTTTTGTGTTGATTTTTTGGTTTTGTCTACGTTATTTTTTCTTTTTTTATGGGTTTGTATTATGTTTTGTTTTTGTTGTTTGTTTTCACATGTCTGGCATTGTATTTTGTTGTTTGTATTTAGTAACATTTATCTATCTATTATGTTTTTGGCTTTTCTTGTTTTTTCTTTCCTTTGTTTCGTTTTTTTTTTTTTATTGATGTGCTATTTTTTTAATATCTGACGCGTATGAAATGTTGTGAGGCCTAGGATTGCAAAGGTTATGAGGTCTTTTAGTGGGTATTATAATGTATAAATATATATATATATATATATATATATTATATATATATATATATATATATATATATATATTATAATCACACTTTTGTTCGTATACTACGGATATGCTATACACACTCTCTCTCTCTCCTCTCTCTCTTCTCTCTCTCTCTCTCTCTCTCTCTCTCTCTCTCTCTCTCTCTCTCTCTCTCTCTCTCATTCCCACTCTCCTCTCTCTCTCTCTCTCCTCTGTCTCTTCTCTCTCTCTCTCAGAAACAGAGAGCGAGAGAAAAAGATAAAACAACTTGTATGATTTCAATGCACAAATACCCATGTACACGAGTTGATGAATGTCCAGTTTTCTCTTGCATTTTTTTTTTTTTTTTTTTTTTTTTTACCGGGGGGGGGGGTGAACTCGATTGGGTATATTTGTTGACGAGAAAGTTTGGAGTGTCCCTCTCTGAAAGGGAGTTTGTGTATGTGTGGTTGTGTGCGTTTATGGATGTGTGGGTATATGTATGCATGTGTATGTGTGTTTATTTATGCATGGGTATGTGTTTGCGAGCGTTTGTGTCTTTATTCTCACACCACTATGAGGATTCTATCTGTCTGTCAGGAAGTGAGGCCTTAAAACGGATAGTACAGAATTGCGAAAGAAAATGAGGAACATAAAGTGAAGCGAGGGAAAAATATGTGTGAAAACAGGGGAGGATACTGAGAAAAGCATGGAACAAAATACGAAAAAGGGAAGCGTGAAAAAACAAATAAATGCTGGAAAATAGTAAAGGAAGACAGGTAATTCCACGATAAAAGAGCAGGGAAGGGAGAGCAGTGACACTGATATAAACAGAAAATTGACAAAGGAAAAGAAATGAAAGAGATAACGAGGAAGAAAACGAGGGTGGAAAAAATAAAGGAAAAATCTATTAAAAAGAAAGGACACGAAAAAAGAACAAAGGGAAAGAGGAGCAGAGAGAAAAGAGGAAGAAGAGGAGAAGGAGGAGGAGGAGGACAGGCTGTGCTTTAGTGCCCTTCTGGTGCCTTCGCTTTGTCATTTGCAAGCAATCAGGAGGAAAGCATTGGGCGATGCCGACCCCTCGCCTCCTGCAGCCGGTGTCAACGTCGCCGAAAAGGAGCGAAAAAGCGAAGAAAAAAAGCGTTTGGCTAAGGGGGGGGGGGTAGGACAGCACCTAGGCTGGATGGAAGTAGGCTATACATATATAATCGTATATAAGTAAGCATAAGTCAAAAAAATGTAAACGTAAATAAGTAGCCGAGGTACCCACAGGTAACGTCCTTAGTGGCAAGTAAAAGGATTAAATTAAATGGGAAATTAAATGATTAGACAATTCACAATGAGTCTTCCTAATCACATGAACCATACATGTAAAGACACCGATAGACGTGAGTGTATATCTGATGCAAATTCTGTTTCACGGATTGCCTCCAAAACGCACACGCGAATGGACTCTCGCAGGCAGACACATGAACGCACGTATCTCTACATAAAACTGCGACTCACACACATTGCAACCCAAAAATTCCCTCCCCAAAAGAGAGGGAAAAAAGATCAAACAATGTATACCGTATGTATTTGAATTCACAGCGAAGGTAAAATCCCGACCGAAAGAATAAGGGAAAAATTGGTATATTTACCCAGAAAATCCGACAAGGAAACAAGATCGACGGAGGCAATATAATGCCCGTCAATCATGTGATTCGGCCGACCAATAATAATCTTGATGTTGCAATCACGGGGAATCACTTTATCAGTCACGATCAACGCCACGAGGCCTTTTGCCGTTGCATGACGTGGAGTTTGCTGGTGTTTATTACATTATATGTGTCTATATACTAATACATACATACATACACACACACACACAATCATATATATAAATATATTTGTTTATCTGTGTGTGTGTGTATGTATAGACACACATACACACACACATACATATATACTATATATATATATATATATATATATATATATATATATATATATATATATATATATATATATATATATATATATATATATATAT
>NW_020869276.1:305343-309948 GCF_003789085.1 Penaeus vannamei | reverse complement strand
ATAGATTAATACAGCCTTGAAGAATCATATTTATTCAACGAACTTTCGAGCGTGTCTAAACATCATCAGTGTTGTAACACGGAACCAAACATTACAAATATAAAAAATATGTGGCTCTGATTTTGCGTTTTGAGAATTTCTACAAATCAGTAATGTGAACACTATACATAAACATACATAAAATTTATTCAGAAGATATATAATATGTAATCACAGTAGAAATACCTACATACATCGGCTATAAATGTGTGAATTGTACAAAAGATAGGTACACTAACCAAAGTGGAGGATGATGTGAGAAAGTCTAGTGTATTGTTGCAGTAGTTGCACAGTTCAGTTCTGGCTTTTGTATAGGGAAGGATTCTGGTATCTTGATGAGATGAGTGAGAAGACGAAATACTAATATCTGTGTAAGAAAAAGACTGTGAGTAATGTGATTGTGAATGCTCTCTGATTGTCGAGAGAGCTGGTCTGTTCAGTAGGAGACCGGTTCTGAAGACTTACTTGGGTGTTCTAAGATGCAGTGACATAGCCATCATGAGGTTCACCCCATGCGGTATGTGGCTTTGACAGCTAGGACAGGTAAATAAATAAACAGCATTAGAACACGTCTGAGCTGCATATCAGTGGCTATTTCATGAACTTTGTGATAGTATTCTCAGTGATTTTAAAGCTTCAATTACATATATATGGTAGTTTCACATTTATGGTCTCTCATTTGAGCACACAGACGATTGGGTACAATTTTTTGTGAATATTTTTAAAATAATTTTTCAACATGAAAACGAACTAGTTACTGCACAAATTGCAGGTTCTAGTGAAGGGAGTTTTGATACTATAAATTTGTAAATACATGGGATAAAGCTGAAGAAGTGAAGGCCAAAGTTTGGTTTTGGTGAATGCTAGAATAGCAGATGCCATTGTTGTTGGTGATAGTGGTCTCTAAAAAGGGCAGCTGATAATGTAGGGATTTAACATCAGACGGGCATTGTTCTACCCAGTTTTGTTCATGATAACACTGAAATAGCTAGGCATAGGACGGGCCCAGTTTGGAGCCCATCTACTCGAGTTTACAGGAATCAATAAAAGTAAAACCCGAATGATGGGCTGCGTTTTTCGTATGAAAGTGAATGGTGTCTAGGCTAATACCCATTATTTCTGTGGTTACGTGTAGGGACATGTTTGTGAACAGTGGATCCCCATCGAAATTCGGCATGGTGATGTTGGAAGGCAAGGGATATTTCTTTAGCAAAGATTGTGGAATTTTCAGCTGTATATTGATTAGTTGTTAAAGGAGAGATGGTATGAACAAGAAATTTTGCAATATTATAATTATAAGTACCAAATTTAGGAAATAATAGGTCATAGGGTATTATTTGATGTTTGGGTTGTCAAACATTGTTCCCATGGTCAGAAATATTTTTGCGCCTCATTCATCTTTTTGCCAGTGCAGGTATTTTATTTTATTATATATATATATATATATATATATATATATATATATATTCTCTCCCATGCTGTAATCATTGATCCCAAACCTTTGTAAAGCTGTCTGAGCTCTAATCCGTTGGCCAAAGTATCACCTTTGTGATATGTATAGTTTTAACGCAAAGGCTAAGGAATACCCTGGTGTTCGGTACTTACATAACTGATCCTCTGCTAAAACGTAAAAGACCAGAAACTGTTCCCATACTCCCCATTTACATTACTATACGCATTTTTACAGTGTCCATTCAGATCCATGCGTATCTTCCATTCTTGGAATTTGTGTTCTCTATCGCTCAGACCCATGCTTATCTTCCATTCTTGGAATTAATGTTCTCTTATCTTTCACATTACATCTCGGTCTTCTTTATTGCAGTGTAGATGCCCTGACATGCCCTCCCTGTAACAACGTCCGGTGTGCCAGTCCTGAGACTTATGACTGTCCGGACCGAGAGGTGGTGCCCAAGACATGCGGCTGCTGCTTTGAGTGCTCTAAGGTACGGTAAGGTGTGTGTGTGTGTGTGTGTGTATAATGTTCTCATTCATTCACCTTCCTTTTCCTTCTGCTCATTTTCCTTCCCAGTTCATTCACTCATTCATTCTGCTTAATTTCATTACTTCCCTTCCTTGTTCCTCCAAATTTTATACAATTTCCCCATAATCCTTCTGCAGATTCATTCTCCTCACTCCTCTCCGATCGCGTCTTCCTTCGTCACTACCTCATCCACATTCTTCTCCACTCATTTATCCTCATTCCACTCATCAACTCAATTCTCCCCTCCATCCTCGTAATCTACTCATTCCCCCATTTGCCTCCTCCCTCATACAGCTCGAAGGGGAGCCCTGCGGAGGGAGCTTCAGCATCCTGGGCACCTGTTCCTCCCACCTGGTATGCCATCCCCCAGGGTACAGAGGTGGAACCTGCATGACCGCTGAACAAGCCGAGTGCACAGGACTTCCAGTACTACGCCCGCTTCTAACCACGGAGGCTCAACCACCACAACCACCACGCCCCTTCCGTACTGGTTGGGATGAGGTGGACGGAGAGGAAGTTGCACGGGGTGGGCGGAGGGAAGAGGAAGTGCATGGGGGTGGCGGAGGGAAGAGGAATGGCACGGGGTGGGCAGAGGGAAGAGGAAGTGTATAGGGTGGGGGGAAGAGGAATCGCACGGGGTGGGCAGAGGGAAGAGGAATCGCACGGGGTGGGCAGAGGGAAGAGGAATCGCACGGGGTGGGCAGAGGGAAGAGGAATCGCACGGGGTGGGCAGAGGGAAGAGGAATCGCATGGGGTGGGCAGAGGGAGGAGGAATCGCACGGGGTGGGCAGAGGGAAGAGGAATCGCACAGGGTGGGCGGAGGGAAGAGGAATCGCACGGGTGGGCAGAGGGAAGAGGAATCGCACAGGGTGGGCAGAGGGAAGAGGAATCGCACAGGGTGGGCAGAGGGAAGAGGAATCGCACGGGGTGGGCGGAGGGAAGAGGAATCGCACGGGGTGGGCGGGGAGAAGGAACTGGAAGGAAATGCAGAGGGAGGGAAGAAGGGTGGGCGAATGATGGAAATGAAGGTGAGTAAAGAATGGGGAGAAAGAATGGTGAGGTTGAGAGAAAAAGAAAAGGAAGAGAAAATCTGAGAGGAAGTTGAAAAGGAAACACACTACTTCATTTATTACAATAGACATTTATGTTTTCACTTGTGTTGTTTGTCCGAAAACATGTATGATAAATTGTTCTACTTACATGTTGAATAAATATGAAAAGGACTGTTTACTCAGTTGAAATCTTGTGATATATAGATACTTACAGACACCAACACAAACACACACACACACACACACACACACACACACACACACACACACACACACACATATATATATATATATATATAATATATATAATATATATTTAAATATAATGTAGTAAAAAGAAATTTTCATGCTTTCAAATTTCAACTTTATCATATTGGTTCTAATAAATTTTTACTGTTGTCATGTAAGTGTTTTTCATATGCCAATTTCAATTAAAGTAGGCCTATTATTACTGTACCATTAAATCCCAGCGGTATTGATATCTTTCAGTCTGATTGTCCTTTCAAAATAACTTTAGTAGTGCTGCCTCCATCTGGGTTTTGATTTAAACAAGGAGGCACCCCGAACCCCCCCCCCCCTAATCACAATCTCGGTAGCATAACCCGCCGGTCTTTAAGGCTCGTGGGTGTGGGAATTATTCATTCCTTAGTTAAGTGTGTGCCAAATTTTGACAATCGTGGAAACATTTGTAACCCTTAATATTTTATTCAATAACTAAATGAACAAATGGCATACCATCTATAAATCTTAACAATAAACATGATAATCTAAAGTAATATTCTCAAATAATGCAATTCATATCTGAGGTTAATTCTATATACCCTCCCTTTTCCTATTAATTAGAAATCAATGACATTTTTAATAAACATAATAAAAATATACATAAAGACAAAATCGAGACCCTTACACCCAGTCTAACCATGTTCTTTCCATGGTTTACCTAGGACGTGAGCCGATCATTTCCCTCCCTTTCATCTTACAATTTTATTCTCTACACTTCCCTCTAATAAGTAATATTCTTCTCAATCTATTCACTGATACCACCGGAACTCTCACCTACGACTACTTCCGTAGTGTATCCACAGACCAGTAAAATAACTAACTAAATAACAAAATATGCCCCTAGCAACAAGGCATTAGACACAGCACCATGGCGATAGTTCTGGCTGCATTCTCCGTGATCTCTCATTTAACAGGGAGAAAGCTTTGGCCAGGATTCGTCTCAGTTATCACAAATCAATGCAAAGAGAATTAACAATTACATGAATAAACTTATCAAGCATTGCAATCTATTATATGAGGGTATAAATGTGTTTTTAAGTACTAACACTCACCTTACCTGTTCATAGGATTCGTCTGACGAGAAAACGTTAAAATTACGATCTCTGCTTTCCCCCAAATGAATTGCTAGCATTTAAACATACAAACCATTTGAAGGAGTATTATAATTTACTCTATTTGTTATAACCCTAAATTTTGCTATATTGATAGGTCTTTAGATTTACGAAAATATATAAACAAATGTTTCAGTGA
>NW_020869276.1:297843-302843 GCF_003789085.1 Penaeus vannamei | reverse complement strand
TTATTGAATATAAATTTTTGGCTCGGGGAGGTGGGCCTTGCCAGTCCTCCTCCCCCCAGATATAAACCAATCGGCAGTGCAAATTATAAATGGAGGGGAAAAGCCCCTCCCACCCAGCTAGTGAGGCGGACTGTGGGCCCTGCTGGGAGGGCGACTGCTGGAGCGCAGGCTGGGAACGGGAACTACCCGTCTCGCCTGCGCTCTGGTGGCCGCCAGCCCAGAGTGAAGCTTGTGGGGGAAAGCCCTCAGGAACCCCACAGGTGGATGATGGGTCACGCAGCCCGCCACCCCCTTTTATATGGGGCAGCGTCGGTGGGAGTGGCAGAGGTGGCATCCACCCGGAGTGACTGCCAGAGGCTGAACCTCAGGCGGGAAGTTAGGGTGGGGGCTTGGAACGTCCGTTCTTTACGTCAGGATGATCGGTTGCCTCTACTGTCGAGGGAACTGGGGAGGCTGAGAGTTGAGGTGGCTGCTCTCTCGGAGGTGAGGAGGCCTGGCAGCGGCATGACCTGTGTAGGTGGCTACACCTATTACTGGTCGGGCCGCAGCGATGGCCACCATCTCCAGGGAGTAGCCATTGCCGTCTCCAGCAGACTCCAGCCCTCGGTAGTAGAGGTTACTCCTGTTGATGAGTGTATAATGGTATTGAGATTGAAGCTTTCTTTTGGCTTCATGTCTCTTATTGCTGTGTACGCTCCTACCGATGTTTGTAAACTTGACATGAAAGAGATGTTCTACGCCAAACTTACATCTGTGGCAGACAAATGTCCTCGACGAGATATTCGCATTGTTCTGGGCGACTTCAATGCGGTATCTGGCTGTGATCGAGCTGGCTATGAGATGTCTGTCGGTCCCCATGGTTCAGGAACTGATGCCGGTAGCGAGAATAGCCTCCTTTTCCGGGACTTTGCTAGGTTCCAGAAATTGAGGATTTCTGGCTCGGTACCAGCGCCCAGACCCACATCGCTGGACATGGTACAGTGATGCGGGTAACGCAGCCAAGGAGATCGACCACATACTTGTTAGCACTCGTTGGAGGATCCTTCAGAATTGCAGGGTGTACAGGAGTGCTGAGTTTGTGGTACTGACCATAGATTGGTTGTGGCTACCCTCTGGGTCCACTTCAAAACCCCCAGAGTTCAAATGATCTGACAGACCCTGTTCTTCTGTGGGATACCTTTAAGCGTGAAACGCTTGATGCAGCTCAAGATACGATTGGTGTACGCCCGAGAGCAGTACAGAATTCCATCTCGCGGGAGACACTGGAAGCCACAGATGCATGTCGTGCGGCTCGTCTGACAGGGGATCGGGAATTGCACCGTTCTCATGTGCGCAGAACTCGGTCCCTGTTAAGAAGGGACAAGGAACAGTTTATTAGGAGTCTTGCAGAGGAGGTAGAAGGCCATTTCTTAGTAAATGACCTTCGTCCTGCATACCAAGCCCTGAGAAAGCTGAACTCCAAGCCCTCTTCACAGGTGACAGCAGTTCGCTCAGTAAGTGGTCAGATCGTTTCAGATCCTGTTGCGGTGCGGGGACGTTGGGCTGAGTATTTTGAGCAGCTGTACCAGGTTGACCCACCAACAGTTAACTTGGATGCGGGTAGTGTCGAGATCCCGCTGCCGGATCCACCTATCAGTGAGGACCCTCCCTCCCTAACTGAAGTTAGGGGGGCGATTTCCAAGCTGAAGAGTGGTAAAGCAGCTGGTATCTGCGGCATACCAGCTGAACTGTTAAAGGCTGGTGGTGAACCTATGGCACGGGGGTTACATGCTGTCCTGGCTGCCATCTGGCAGTCCGGTTCCGTTCCTCCTGACCTGTTGAGGGGTGTGGTCATCCCTCTCTGGAAGGGGAAGGGGGACCGTTGGGACTGCAGCAATCACCGAGGCATCACACTGCTCAGTGTACCAGGCAAGGTTCTCGCCCACATCCTTCTGAGACGTATCAGAGACCATCTACTGAGGCACCAGAGACTGGAGCAATCCGGATTCACTCCTGGTAAGTCCACAATAGACCGTATCCTCGCGCTTCGAGTCATTGTAGAGCGCCGTCGTGAGTTCGGGCGTGGGCTGCTTGCAGCCTACATCGACCTCAAGAAGGCGTTCGATACGGTGCATCGGGAGTCACTTTGGGAGATCCTGAGGCTGAGAGGAATACCAACAAGGATTATTGGACTAATAGCAAGCCTGTATACTGGTACTGAAAGTGCTGTAAAGTGTGGTGGGGGCCTGTCGAGCTTCTTTCCTGTTAGTTCAGGAGTGAGGCAAGGCTGTGTCCTTGCACCAACTCTTTTCAACACTTGCATGGACTGGATACTGGGCAGAGCTACTGTTCAAAGTCATTGTGGGGCAACGCTGGGCAATATCAAGGTTACAGACCTTGACTTTGCTGATGACGTTGCCATTCTATCTGAGTCTTTGGAAACCCTAGTGGCGGCTCTCGATGCATTTAGCAATGAAGCGAAGCCCCTGGGTCTAGAGGTCTCCTGGACCAAGACCAAGGTCCAGGAATTTGGGGACTTGTTAGGAGAACCTGTTCAGTCGGTACGTGCTTGCGGCGAGGACATTGAAGTCACAGAGAGCTTTACATACCTTGGTAGTGTAGTTCATAACTCTGGGCTGTCAGACCATGAAGTCAGCAGACGGATTGGCCTGGCAGCAGGGGTCATGAACTCTCTCAACAAGAGTATTTGGAGATGTCGGTACCTGTGCAGAAGGACCAAGCTACGGGTTTTCAAGGCCCTGATAATGCCAGTTTTGCTATACGGTAGCGAAACCTGGACATTGTCCTGTGCCTTGGAGGCTCGTCTTGAAGCCTTTTGCAATAGGTCCTTGCGCCAGATCATGGGGTACTGTTGGCGGGACCATGTGTCCAACCAACGGTTGCACCGTGAGACTGGCACAAGCCCTGTTATCTGCACAATCCGTGATCGCCAACTCAGGCTATACGGCCACCTGGCTCGCTTTCCTCAGGATGATCCTGCCCATCAGGTCGTCTCTATTCGAGACAACCCTGGGTGGAGGAGGCCTGTGGGACGACCGAGGAAGTCATGGCTTGGGCAGATCGACCAAACCTGCCGTGAAGAACTAGAGATGGGCCGAGTCCCTGCCTGGCGTCTAGCCATGAGGGATCCTCGTAGGTGGAAGCGAAGGGTGGATGCGGCTATGCGCCCCCGTCGGCGTCAGCCCCCATGATGATGATGATGATTATATATATATATATATATATATATATATATATATATATATATATATATATATATAGACAGAGAGAGAGAGAGAGAGAGAGAGAGAGAGAGAGAGAGAGAGAGAGAGAGAGAGAGAGAGAGAGAGATACACACACATATATATACACACACACACACACACACACATATATATGTACACACACGCACACACAGGTATATTATATAATATATATATATATATATATATATACATACATATATATATATATATATATAAATTCATATATATACACATACATGTCTGTGCGTGCGTGTGTATGTGTGTGTGCGCGCGTACGTGTGTGTGTGTATATGTGTGTGTGTATGTGTGTGTATGTGTGTGTGTGTGTATGTGTGTGTGTGTGTATGTGTGTGTGTGTGTATGTGTGTGTATGTGTGTATGTGTGTGTATGTGTGTGTGTGTGCGTGTGTGTGTGTGTGTGTGTGTGTGTGTGTGTGTGTGTGTGTGTGTGTGTGTGTGTGTGTGTGTTTGTGTATATATATGTATATAAAAATATATGCATGTATGTTAATATGTATATATATGCATATATTTATATATTCGTATACATATATATATATATATATATATATATATATATATATATATATATTATATATATATAATCTAGAAAGTGTGCTCTGTTTTTCATAACTGACTACATCTGTGTCAGAGGTAGCCAGAATCAAGCAGATGTCTTGCTTGGATAAGGAACGAAAGGGGAGTGTAGCTTGTAGTAGGCCGGACTCATACACGGCATCGTTCATGCTCCAGGATTCCCTTCTCCACAGAGTGCAAACCACAGGAAGCATGTAGTTAGGCGAAAGGGGTGGCCAGGGGGAGGGGGGGGGGCACGATCTCACCTACAAAACCCCTTTACCTCAATAGGAGGTAAAGGGGTGGCTAACCAAGGGCTGATAGTGTTTTTCCGTCATTTTTTGCGCCTCCGAATGAATTTCCGTGTGAAATTCGACTGACCCTGCCACATCACCGAGGCAGCAGACATTGCCCATGTAGACAAGCATGGCGCAATCGGGGTGAGGACCCGGAATCACGCACACATTCTCGTCTCGTTCATATTACGCCGTTATTTTAAAGAAATATCATGGTGTATATTGTATATACCAATGTTCTAAAATATAAGCATATGATTTATGCACTCATCCTGTCTAATTTATCGATAAGAAAAAAAAAAAAAAAAAAAAAAAAACATTCTCGCTGTATAGATTCTTCGTAGCAGATCAAGACGGAAATTAGTTAGACGTCTGGGAGGCGATCCGTTTGCAAACGATCCTTGCGGAAAGCCTTAAAATCAGACGGAAACGTAAAACTTGACGGCAAAAGTGTTAGTGATAGAGCGCTAGATTGGGGAGCTCAGACCCCCACGCCACGACCGAACGGTCCCTGACGCGGGGGAATGTGGCACGGATTGGTCTTAGTAGCTGCTCATCAGGCAGCTCTCTGGCGTGACCTCCTCAAATAGGTCTGTAACCATCTGAAAAAAAGAGCCGGCAATTTGATTTTACACTTAACATTAATATTATTGGTGTGTGTGTGAGAGCGAGAGAGAGAGATTTGCCGTGGGGTATATGTGTGTGTGCATGTGCATCTGTTTATACCTGAATGTGTGACATGTAAATCTTAACACGAGTCTGTTGCCAGGAGAATATAGCCAATGTTCTAAATCCAATCAGTTCAGTGAAATATGCGAAGTCTAGCCTCGCTGCAATACTTAGTGTAAGTGCATTATATCCGGAAAAAGATTCATGCACGAGT
>NW_020869276.1:290343-292843 GCF_003789085.1 Penaeus vannamei | reverse complement strand
TCCTCATTCATGAATGGTGTAAGACACTAGACCCCAAGAATGCCTCAGCCATTAAGGGCCTGGCAAAGTATGATCTGGTTATTCTTGTTGAGTTGAGAAGGACTCAGTCAGTCACTTTTGAAGAATTTCTCAGACATGATTTGCTGTATAAAGTATGTAGGGATTTCAAGGATGAAGATTTTCGGTACTTACTGGATGAGCTTACTTTGCTAATTGTTATTGATGGTTTTGATGAAAGAAAGGATGATAAATTAACAAAGGATATCTTCCAAACATGCAAAAATAAACGCATTATTCTTTCAACAAGAACAAAATGCCTTGATAATGCCAAAAGCCTTGCCAGGGGAGAGATGATTGAGTTTTTATCAATCAGCATTTGTGGCTTTGACTACCCTGGACTGAAAGAATTCTCAGAGAAAGTATTTCAGGCCATTGAAGATAATCCAGAAAAACGAAAACAAGAGCTACAAGAATTCCAGAGACTGATTGATGAAAAGAAACATATTGTGAAAGCAAGGCAGCACCTAGAAGACTATCAACTTCCACTCACCATTGCTTTTATCATAATCCTTTGGAGAGACAATCCAGAAGTTATAAATCAGATCAGTACATCAACACGCTTATATCTGGAAATATTTAAATTGTTTCAGAAGAAGCTAAAAGAACGTCTGTGCAAGCTTGGAAAAAACAAAAAACTTGATGGAAAGTTAAATGCCTTGTTATTACTTCTTGGTGATGTTGCATGGAAGATGCTAAAGGAAGGAAATTATTTATTAACTGATAACCTGTATGAATATATTAAAACAGAATGTAAAAAGCGGTCAGTGGATTATATGGAGCTTTTGTCTGCCTTTCTGATGTGTGAAACCAATTACAATTCTGATGTTGATGACCTTGTCTTTATGTTCTTACATAAGACACAGATGGAATATCTTGCTGCTGTATACCTAAGTCATCAAATACTGAAGAAGAATGAGACAGCGAAACAAATTTTCTCCCAAGCACAAGACTGTCAAGAAGTCCTTTTGTATCTGACTGGTCATTTGGCAATTCATGAGCAATTGGATAAAGATATCATAAATACCATTGTTGGTAGTTTCAAGTACAAAACAGATGATTTTACATTCTGGTGGGAATTCTATTCAGAGAGCCTCTATAATGAAGAAATTGGAAGACTGATTGTTAAAAAACAGTTACAAAGAGAAAAATGGATCCTCAGTGATGAACATATTATCTGTGGGCTTAGGTTCATGAGCAATGACTTGACAAGAAAACTGAAAGATATTGAGGTGGATATTGAGCAAGAACCTGATGATATCCCACAGATCCTGGAGGCAATGAATGACATAATGGAACCTAAGGGATACATCAAATTAAAATTTCATAAGCATTATAATCTAGTGAACAGTGGTACCTCTGACAAATATCTAATGGCCCTGAAGCCCTGGGGAAATCTAACACACTTTGTAGGCAGCCTATGCAAAGAAGGATGCCAGGTTCTTCCTAATTTCGGAAACCTAGTCAATATCAGCGTGAAGTTGTCTGAGCCCGAAGCTGTACAATCACTGAGTTGCTCTTTGAAGAAACTGAAAAAAATACGGAATTTACGAGTCAGACTTCCCTTGCCTCCTGGTTGTCATTTACCAGACTCTGTTGACCTGTATCCCTGTGATTCTTTAGAAGTGTGGCTGCCTAGCATGAGTGATGAGAACAAGGAATGGATGGTGAAGGAAGTCCTCAACAAAGTAGCAGCAGAGTGAGTATGAATACATAGCATTTCATCTTTTTCATTTTAGTATTAATTTTCACGATATGAGATTTACTATATGATCCTTTATATACTTACATAGATGCTTACAAACAAGCTCAGAACCACGCGTATATATTATTTAGACACGCACGCATGAACACACACATGCACACACTCACACACACACACACACACACAGGCACGCACACAGGCACGCACACAGGCACGCACACAGGCACGCACACAGGCACACACACAACACACACACACACACACACAACACACACACACACACACACACACACACACACACACACACACACTCTCACACACACACACACACACACACACACACACACACACACACACACGCACGCATGCACGCACGCACGCACGCACACATGCACGCACCCACACCCACACACCCACACACGCACACACGCACACACGCACACACACACACATAAATATAAAATATATACATATATATTATATATATATATATATTTTTTTTTTTTTTTTTTTTTTTTATTTTTCATATACATATAGTTATAATATATATATATTAATTTATATTATTTATTATATATTTTTATATATATATATATTATATATATATATTATTATAATATATGTATATGTATATATATATATATATATATATATATATATATATATATATATATATATATATATTATATTTTGTGTATATATATATATATATATTATATATACTATATATATATATGA
>NW_020869276.1:283494-285994 GCF_003789085.1 Penaeus vannamei | reverse complement strand
AAACTGCGAATGGGCTGGGAGGGAGGAGAGAGAGAATGACGTCATGAAACTGCGAATGGGTTCTGGGCAGGGAGGGAGAGAGAGAAGAATGACGTCATGAAACTGCGAAATGGGGTCTGGGAGGAGGGAGAGAGAGATGACGTATTGAACGCTGCAAAATGGGGGTCTGGGAGGGAGGGAGAGAGAGAAATGACGTCATGAACCTGCGAATTGGGGTCTGGGAGGAGGGAGAGAGAGAGAATGACGTCATCAAACTGCGAATGGGGTCTGGGAGGGAGGGAGAGAGAATGACGTCATGAACCTGCGAATGGGGTCTGGGAGGGAGGGAGAGAGAGAGAAAGAATGACCATGAACTGCGAATGGGGTCTGGAAGGGAGGAGAGAGAGAGATGGACGTCATGAAACTGCGAAATGGGTCAGGTCTGGGAGGGAGGAGAGAGAATGACGTCATCAAACTGCGAATGGGGTCTGGGAGGGAGGGAGAGAGAGAGAATGACGTCATCGAAACTTGCGAATGGGGTCTGGGAGGGAGGAGAGAAGAGAATGACCATGAAAACTGCGAAAATGGTCTGGGAGGGAGGAGAGAGAAGAGAGAATGACCGTCATCAAACTGCGGAATGGGGGTCTGGGAGGGGGGGAAGAGAGAGAGAATGACGTCATCAAACTGCGAATGGGGTCTGGAAGGGAGGAGAGAGAGGAAGAGAGTATGTCATGAAACTGCCGAATGGGGTCTGGGGATGGGAGGGAGAAAGAATGACGTTATGAAAGCTGCGAATGGGGTCTGGGAGGGAGGGAGAGAGAGAGAATGACGTCATCAAACTGCGAATGGGGTCTGGGAGGGAGGGAGAGAGAGAGAGAATGACCATGAAACTGCGAATGGGGTCTGGGAAGCGAGAGAGAATGACGATCAAACTGAATGGGTCTGGGGAGGAGAGAGAGAGAGAATGACGTCATCAAACTGCGAATGGGGTCTGGAGGGAAGAGGAGAGAGAGAGAATGACGTCATCAAACTGCGAATGGGGTCTGGGAGGGAGGAGAGAGAGAGAATGACGTCATCAAACTGCGAATGGGGTCTGGGAGGGAGGGAGAGAGAGAGAATGACGTCATCAAACTGCGAATGGGGGGGAGGAGGAGGAGAGAGAGGAGAATGACGTCATTCAAACTGCGAATGGGGGTCTGGGAGGGAGGGGAGAGAAGAGAGAATGACGGTCATCAAACTGCGAATGGGGTCTGGGAGGGAAGGGAGAGAGAGAGAGGAATGACGGTCATCAAACTGCGAATGGGGTCTGAGGGAGGGAGAGAGAGAGAATGACCGTCATCAAAACTGCGAATGGGGTCTGGGAGGGAGGGAGAGAGAGAGATGACGTCATCAAACTGCGAATGGGGTCTAGAAGGGAGAGGGAATGACGTCGACGTTGGATATGTGACGTCATGACGTCCATTGCGAAATGGCAATGGACGTCGGGAAATGATGTTGCGACATTGGTAATGATGTCACTGGATTACTAATGACGTAGATCACTAATGACGTCACTAAATTACTAACGACATCGCTAGATTAATAATTAATGACATCACTATTTTACTAATGATGTCACGGAATTGCTAATGACGTCACCAATTCCTAATGATGTCATGGAATGGCTAATGAAGTTTCTAAACCCTTGATGACGTCATTAAACAACTAATGACGTCACTAGAACACTAACATTCGTTATGTTTTTTTATCTAGTAAAAGAAAAAAGTGCTATTTCCTGTTACAAAACTAGGCTTTTAAAATTAACGCTTTTGGTCGATTCTGAAGCAAATTCCGTAAAGACATAAAGGTCTGCATTTATCATAACATTACAGAACAGATTTATATAATTCTAAAAATCATATCAAACCTCATTTATTTATGTTATTGGAACCTCCACATACATATTTTTTTTCTGGGCGAATTTAAGATAATCTCTTACTTATCAATACTAATAGACTAATTAAATAAGGATAGTAATTAAAAGAGAGTAATTAAAAAATATAATAATAATTACCAGGAGCGCACTGGTTCTCCAGGAATTCGAGATCACGTGACCTGAAGCCGAACTTGTCCGGATCCGTCCTTCTGGTTTCGGCCATCAGCTTACATGTACGTTGGCGCAAGTCGTACACCGCAGATCTAGACGAATATATATATTTTTGGAGTTATTTCAAAGAATATACTTGGGGGGAAAGCTATGATCCACGATAGAAAAAAATATAAGTAGGCCTATTTATAAAATGACTTCTTAAAAATCGTGTTTTGTTTTTTGTTTTGTATTTGTTTTGTTTTCTTGTTTGTTTGTTTTTTACGCACCTGCATGGGATGTCTGAGGCACGCAGGCACTCGGCTTGGCACTCCGCTCGCGTTGGCACGTTGTTCAGGATTCGACCATTGACGCGCAAGTCGTGGCCAATCACTCGAACAAATGTCCAAGCTTTTCCGCAAGTGGTTTCTGGAAAGGAACAAGGAGATGATGATA